>CM077463.1:25112953-25122953 GCA_039654755.1 Calcarius lapponicus | reverse complement strand
GAAAGGATCGGTGGAAAAATTAGTTGATGGTCGACAGATAAAAACCTCTCAAGGGATACTGAAAGGAATGAACAGGAGACTAGATGAGAAGTAAAGTAGCCGTGAGGGTTAAACACATACTCTCATGAAGGAAGGCACTATCACGATAGTCAAAGATCAGGGGAGGGGAATTACCAATGACAGTTGTTGCAAGCTCCTCACCAAAAAAAGGAATAAAAAGTTGGCCCTGGGCTTGCAGTTTGTAAGCCCTACAGACTCTGTAAGAAGCTTGAAGCTTTTTTTTTTTTCTTTTCTCTCTCTCTCTTTTTTTTTTTTCTTTTTTTTTTTTTTTTTTTTTTTTTTTTTAGGGAATTTGCCTGCTAGGCAGGTCTTCCCTAGCTCTCACAGTTCTAATTATTTCCTACTGCCCTAATGCTTTCTCTCAACTAAATTCTCCATTGACTGCAATAAAGTCTCCCTACTTTTAAGAGCTTGGGGAGTTGCTTTTTTTTTTTCCTTTTTTTTTTTTTTTTTTTTTCTTCCCCTTAAGACTGGGAAAGAGAGGGGGAGAAAGGGAGTGAGAGGAGTGAGCTTTCCAAGGTGGGGTTTCCAAGCTGTCGTTGCTCAAATAAGAATCTTACCCTGAAACTGGCTGCTCATTTCTGGGCTATAGGTAATGCACTCCAGCAGCTTTTGCCATTCTCTTGTGTGTAAAGTATTCATGTTACAGTCCTGTAGACACTACTCATACAGGTAACACTGGCCTTCATAGGGATTTTTTTCCTAGCACGTGAAAATAAATAGCAGGTGGAAATTAATTAGACCTTCCTTGCTGTTTTGGGAAGTGAACTGTTGTTTAATAATTGCATGAGTGTGACAACATACTCCTCAATTTTAGAAAGCAGATAAATTACTGTGCCCCAAACTGACCTGCTATTTTTATTAGTCCAAAAGAATTGAGATGGTGTGAAAGGAAAAGATACAGCCTTTAAGATGCAGGATAGCTTTTAGTTAAGATTGAATACGATATTCTACCTTCAATACCTTTATCTAACTGTTGGTGCCAGTCAGTTAAAAGGATGTTCATTTAAACATCTGATAGATAAACCATAGCACATGGACAGTGGGAAAAATTGTGGCTTAAGTGGAGAGATAAATATTTTAGACAACGCTTGTTTTTTTAGTTGCAGTTTGGCACAAATCAATTAATCTGATTTCCTGATGCTTCCTCATGCCACCCAAGTGCACCTGTTAAGATAAGGCTGCAGGAATGATGCGCGCTTTCTTTACCCGGAACTGTGTGTGGGTGGGGGATTCAACTGCTGGTTTGTGTCTCAAGTAAAATAAATCTCATCTGTGCTAATTTGCAAAATCCAGTTGTCAATTTTATTATAAGTCTGTGTTTAAAAAGGCCTTTAGAGGCCCACCATATGAGTGTCACTTAAAAGTTTTATACTATAGCTTGAATTCTTCAGAATATCAGTGCTTTCTGTGTTGGGATCAAGGCACTGTTGTCCCACTGCTGCCTATTTTATCAATTTTTGAACTTTTTACTTTATTCACAACTACTGTGTTCACTAGTGAGAATATTGCAAATACTAAAACGATTATATCACTTTGGATATATTATTTTTTTACCATGAATTTTTTTTTTTTTCTCGTGAAAGATGCTGATTTGGATCACTGATGCAGATGATACGTATTCTTTCTGATTATACTATGTCCTGTAATGTAGAACTGGAAGCTCTGTTTTTCTTAAAGAACTTCCAGCATAAGGTGTTTGGGCATATTTCACATTTTTACAGGGAAAACTTATTTGAGCAGACAGTAGTGTATTACCATTAATATAGATACTTTATTTTACAGTATTACAATGGTGTTTCACCTAATTAGTGTTTTAAGCATATTAACTTAGGCACATATTTAAAAATTATGCAATGACTTGTCTGCGCTTAATTCAAGCTTTGAAAGTTGTTTTGGATAAAGTAAAAAAAAAAAAAACCAAAACACCTTTACAAATGTTCTCTTAGCTTCCCAGATTGTTTGTTCTCACATATTCAGGTATGCCCTTAATATTTGGCATTTTGATTTATTAAGCAATTTTAAGTATTAAAGGCTTTTAGCGTACACCAGCGCAAGACTTCAGATGCATTGTGCCTTGCGTCAATGATGAATTGATTCCAGCAGAGCACAAAAGTTACTATTATTTAAGCCTAGCCCCTCACCTCTGCTGCGACATCGCAGTCCGGCGCTAAAAGGCCGCAGGCGGGGTTCCGTCTGTCGGGGGGGGCGAGGCAGCGGCGCCGTGTGCGCTCCGTGAGGGCCGGGCCCGCCCTGAGGGGCTCCCCGCGGGGGCGCGCGGCTCCGCGCGGGCCGGGCCGGCCGCGGGCCGGGCTTCGCGTGAGCGGCACGTGCGGGGCACGCCGAGGCCGGGCCGCGCGCGCAGGGCCGCCCCCTGGCGGCCGCACCGGCGCCGCTCCCGCCGCTGCCCCGGGCCGGGCCGCGCTCTTCGTGCCGGGGCCTTCGTGCCGGGGCCTTCGCGCCGGGGCCTTCGTGCCGGGGCCTTCGTGCCGGGGCCGGGCCGCCCGCACCGCCCGGGCCGCGCCGGGCACCGCAGACCCTGGCAGCCGGGTGTGACACACACCCCGCCATAAACCGAGGAGGTTTAATTGCGGCACCGCGCGCTATCCTGCTATTTGTACAAATAAAAGACCCCGTCTTGATGCAAAATAAACACAAAAGCACTGTTGTGACTATAACAGGGAGTCATATACTAATTTATATAATAAGTGGTTGTGCATGCTTTATTCAAGATTATGGCTGCAAGAAATGGCATGAATTGCTGGGTGTGTTTAATGCTGGATTATAGCAATTTGAAACATGTCAAACACATGGCTAATGCCTCATGCTTCACTCATTCTTGCGTAAACCTGCATAGCCACCATCCATTATACCCCTGGTAACAACACAATTCTGCAAGTAAATATTGTTACACTAAGTAACCTTTCAATTCAAGTTGTTTAGGAAGAGAAAATGCAATCTTGTGCAGTCAGTTCCAGTGTCAGTTTAATGTTTCAAAAGGGAAGTGGTGTAGAGAATAAGTATCTGTACAGTGACTTGCCGCCTTAAAACCCACACGCGTGCACGTGCGGGCGCACGGGCGCATAGAAAATGTCCGGTTCTCTGCAGGGGAGAAAAGTACAGCTGTAGCTTCTAACTCAACGAGGTGGAGTATTTCTTTTTTTGGAATGGGTGATAGCTTGGCTGCCCTGGCAGGATTAGGTATTCAACCTGCAGCTCAGCCACGCTCTAAAATTATCCACAATTTCACTCTCTCTTGCAGACAGCAGAAAATATTTTCCCCATACCTTTGTTTAAAATACTGGGTAGCAAAGCTTGTATCCCACCTTTGGCGCCAAGAGTTGCAGAATCACAACAGAAGTAGGTGCTGGTGAATGTGTCTGTGAGTGTGGGTGCGTGTGTGCGTGTGTGCCTGTGTAGGCATGCTCATGACTGACAGCGAGTGTGACAGCAAGAGAAAAGAGAAGGATTAGAAAGTATGAATGTCTAGAAATGTATGTAAACAGGGACCTGTATATTTTTTCTTGTCCTATTTGAATTTCCAAATTTACAGCCTTAGTATCTGGCTGATATCTGTCTATTTCTTTTGTGTTTGTTTATGCTTATTTTGGTAACAATCTGCACTAGTATTGTAAAAACAAGGAAAAAAGTACATTAGTTTGCTCAGTGAGATGTTGCGGGTTCAAATTATTTTGCTACCAATAACTCGGATATTGATACATAGACATTTGAAATCATCCATGTTTGGCTGTTTTCAGTGCTTCAGTTTGTGAGGATTTAGAGTTGATAGTACATACACATGTGTGTGGACTCATGTATATATGTACATCTATGCAAAAGAAAAGACAAAGATTCTATGCTCTTGCTTTCTCTAGCAGCCCTTTTTCAGCTTCAGTGAAGGAGTGGAGCTGAGGGAGGGGGCTGAGGACAACCAACACAGTGCATTACTCTAGACAAAGTTTTAGTGTTGTTCCTATAAATATCATTTTAAAACTAGATAAACACCTCCCAAATTTTATTTTTAACATAAAATTATAGGGTCTCTTTTATCTTCATAAAAATACTTCTTGTTCACTTCAAAATAAATTGCCCTTTCTAGTACTGTTATTCTGTAGTTTCATTCTGTCTGTACCCAGCTGTTGGATCGGATTTGTTTTTTTTTCTATTGCCAGAGTAGTGTTGCTGGTCATGTTATGTTAAAGCTATTCTGCTGGCTCACAGGCACTTTAACTTTAAATGTAGAGCCTGAAGTACACTCTGGGGCTTTGCGAGGATACAAAATCCACAAGACATAAAACCCTTTGGTTAATATGAACTGGAAGACATTTAACCCTTCTTTGTTAATTGCAATGAAACAGTCAGAGAGATGTAAAAACAGGAGGGATGGTGTATTTATTTGTTACATTTCTGGGTGTTTTGTAATGTTTTGATTATCTAACATTTACCCCTCTTTGCCCTTTTAATGTGCCTGGCTAAATGTACCCCTCTTATTGTCTAATGTTTGAATTTGTAAAAGATGAACCTGTCTCTTGGTTAAATCGTTGTTTCACTAAAAGAGGATTAACGTTTGAATTTCCCAAATTTCCAAATCCTTGTAACGATACAGCTAATGAAGTTTCAAATAAATTTCCACTCTGATATACACGTCCTTTTATTGAAAGTAAATATTGTAAAAATCGGAAAGGGCTGTCTGCTTCCACAGTTGTGGCATATCCGCATTAGAATTTTCATATAACTACTAAGGGCAATCAGACCCTTTTCTCTGAATATTTTAAACATTGTACATGTAAAATTTATGCCTAATTTGAATACTTATTAGCTGCCTAATCTCAGAAAAGAGTATTAGCTTTGTTTTTGCCTTGTAAAATTCATCACTGCTTGTATCACATTTTCCATTTCTATTATTTTTCTTTGCTGATGTTCATAAGTGTTTTAGAAGGACTGTTTCTTCATAAACACATCTGGTACTGCTGTTGTTTACTGGACTATAACAGCTGCCCTCCTTTATGTTAACTGTGTTTGTGTTTAGGCTTTTTGCATCCTGTTTATTTCTGACCAGACCATCCTTAAATAACTCATATTTTGCTATTTTAACATTTTTCACACAATATGTACTTTTACTTTTTCTTGTAGGAGCTTGGTTTTGGTAACTCATACTGCATTTTAATTAATATCCCATGCAGATAGTTGAAGTTGTAATGATCATTTTCCTGCTTTTTTTTTCTTTTCTTTTTTTTTTTTTTTTTTTGCTTAAGGAAAGGCAGTTGCTCATACTTTGCAAGGGAAAAAATAGCTAAGTGAAATAATTAGGCTAAACAGCAAGCTTTGTTTCCTTTCCTGAGTTTGCTTACACATCCCTCTCCCTTCAGAGGTGTTTTTTTAAAATCACAGCTGAGCCAGGTTGTTGTGAGGACTCTTGTCAGTAGGTCGGCAGGGAGGATGAAGGAAGGGAGCTGCGTTCTGACCCTGCAAGAGCAGGAGAGGACTTTGGTGGCTCTGAGAAGAGACGCTGACCTTTCCATATTACAGATACAAAATGCGCCTTGAAATTCTGGTTTGTAAGGGCACGTTGGTTCTTTATTTACTGCAAAGATTTCAACTGATCTTGGCAGGACATCTCATTGCTATCCTGAAAGTACAGTATATTTATGCAGTGAAAATGATAAAACATTTATTACTGTAGAGAAGGTAATATGCATAATTTATGCTGTTTTTAGCACAATCATTAGTGATATTCTTGATAGATTTTATTTCCAGCTTTCATATCTAATACATGCCTGGAAAATTAATTTTATATCTTTCATTTATTTGCCTATGTTAAAATTGAGTTTTAAGTCATCTTCAAGTGAACAGTTTGATTGCTGCTCATGCATAAGCTTAATTACTTCCCAGGAAGGACAGTATTAAATGTTTTAAATGTCAGAAAAATAAATGAATATCAGGCGTTTGATTAAAAAAATAGGCAATATCTGACGTGTTTGCAGCAGGAGCTTTTTCTTAAAATGCCTCCGAGGCAAAATTTTATTTAGTCACAAAAAAGGAGAAGCCCATTATACTATTTATCATTGGTTGATACCATATGATTTGTAACACCCTTACAAAATTTTAATTTTGTATGATTAGCTGTGCATCATTAAACAACAGCCTTGCATAAGATATGCTGTAAAATTCTGACAGAATCAAGATAGTGAATATTTTAAATAAGGCTGTATAGTCATCCATGGTTGTCAAAGCTAGATAATAGGAAATATAGAGCAGTGTGTGAAATCGTGCCTTCACTTAAACTGGTTTTATAGGTAGACTTTAAAACGTAGTCGTTCATAAATGCTATTGACCGTGCTGCGTGCATGGTGTGTTATTTTGGCCGTTAAATGTAAGCACACAAAGCTTGCTTATAGAAATCATAATTCCAGTGATTAGCAGCTGTATGAAAGCAGAGTTTGCATTGCATTTCTTGGTAAACGGCTCTGCGAGGCTTTTTTCTTCTTCTAAAGATGCTGTCTGTGTAATTGGCAGAGAGGGACATCTTGATAATGGAAGTGTGAAGGTGTAGCGCGTGTGTTAATTGATACTTCTTAATCACTTTTAGGTATTAAGTCATGATGCAGGAATCTGCGACAGAGACAATAAGCAACAGTTCAATGAATCAAAATGGAATGAGCACTCTAAGCAGCCAATTAGATGCTGGCAGCAGAGATGGAAGATCAAGTGGTGACACGAGCACTGAAGTAAGCACAGTAGAACTGCTGCATCTGCAACAACAGCAGGTAAGTTTGTTTTGTTTCCTGTTTGTTTTTAAACAAATAAAGGGCTGCTTTCAGAGGGGGACCTTTTTGTAGACCCTTGGTGCGTGCTGAATGCGGGGTGTCGTGGAAGTGAAGAGCGTGGGGCATTATTTGTTGTTGTTTTAGTGCACGATAATGCTGAAATGGAAGGATCCCGTTCTTGTGGCAGCAGCATCTTGCTGATATGGCTGCATGCCACCAGGCTTGCCTGGTGATTAAAATCCCGCTGCGTATTTATAAAAGTTGTGCCGAAGCCTTGCAGTGCATGTTTTCAGGAGCTGTTAGTTTACTGTGCGGTTCGGCGTGCAGGACGTGGTGCTGGCTTTTCCACCAGAGGGCCACATTACTTGAGACTTTGCTTCGCTTGCAATGAATTGTGCCAAAGTCGGAGCTGGGCAGTGAAGGGACCCTAGTGAAGGAACCAGAGTGACTTTTCTCAATAAAGATCCTTTGCTGTCATAGGTGTAATTAAAAAATGCTGGCTAGTTCAAAAGCACTGAAATAAAAAAAGACAGTGTTCCTGTCTGCGTGTGCTTGCGTGTGTGTGAGCTGTAATATGGATGTGTAATTTTGAAAGCATGGGAAAAGAGAAGAAGCAGCTTTTCTGCAGGTTTGTTTCCCTTCTCATTTTGAAGACATATTTTTTAAATTTGTCTGTTCGTGTTCCCAACAATTTAATGGAGAACTACTGTTATGTTTAAAACTGTAAAATTCAGCCGTCCTCTGGCTGCTGACACCACCTAATTACAAGATGCAATCCATTAATTTTTGTCACTGTAAGATTTCTCTTCCTTTTAAAACCAGAACAAACAAAACTCCTACTTTTTCTGCCTAAGGAGTTGCCTCTGCATCAGGGAACGCAGATTGTACTAATGCAGTGAAGCCCAGATTGTTTGGTAAACAGTCGGGGTCTGATTCTGCAGCGTGCCCAGTACCTGCTTCAAACTCCTGAAAGTCTTCGCTGCCTCATCCTTTCATTTGCTGAGCCCACTCAGCACCTTTGGAGTTCAAACCCTTAATTTTAAATGCTGAGGTTTTTCATTTCAACGTCAGGTATTACGTTAATGGAAGGAAAGTTGTTTTCTGTCAGGTAAACTATTATAAAAGTGCTGTTTTATAGAAACATGTTTTAACATGATAGATACATTGCATGTGCATGGGCCTCTGAAATAATAGGTCATAATAGCTCTTAAAATTGAATAATTTTTAGTGCTGAATTAAGCAGTGTACACTAGCTACATTTATAGTTAAATATTTTAAATGGTGACAGAAAATGTGGAAGAAGGAAATAGTTATGATTAGTTAATAGATTGAAATATGAGAAGCTGTTAAGGCTTAAATCTGTGCTTTGCTTCAAATTCAAGTGTATTCTTTTTTAACAATTGAGCCCTTACATTATGCCAGTCTGAAAAAATACACGTTTCAGTGTCTTCATTATGTTCTTAGCAGGTTTCTACCTCTCTCTATATACATGATTATGTATATATATACCTTGTATTTTTATACTATTTTAATATAAAATTGTATACATATAAATAAATATAAAAATTTAATATTGTTTTTGTTGAAAATCATGCCATCATCTTTATTCAGGTGTTCAGGTTATAACAGAATTTTAAAATCTTCATTGAGAAAGAGTGTATCAAATTGGTGAATATGTTCAGGAAACTAAATTTAAGCGAAGTACTTGAAAACACAAAAATGCTAATAGAATAATGTGCCACTTACATGTTTCTCAAAGTAGCAGTCCTAGGCATGTGTGCCAATTTGTCCATACAGCCAGAGATTCCAGTAGATAGCATTTGCAAAGACCACAGAGAATTACAACTGAAGATGAAAATATCCAGTTGAGTACTAATAACAGACAGGTTCTGAGGGGACAGGCTTAGAAGTGACAATCTTTTCTTCAAAATTGTGATTAGATCTTAAATAAGCAGACAGGCAAAGTAAAACCATGGGTACAGTTAATAGGACTCAAGAGGCGTTTTATGGTAGGGTCTGCACCATAGGATTCAAATACAACTTGAGTTAGGCATATGAATCCTTCTATAAAATATGTTGATGTGAAACATAAACACTGGTAAACATACAGTAGGATGTCCTTCAGATAACAGGCATAGCTTTATGCTACTTTTGCTTTTCTTCCTCCTTTTTCTGTTTCTTCCCCCCCCCCCCCCATCCCCCCCGGTTTTTAACAGATGCCTTTTGAAATATGAATTAAGAGGAAAATGATGGTTGCTTTTATTATTGTCACTGTAGTAATTCTCTAAAATGATGTTTTCAATAAGTGACACTTGTCTGGAAAACTTTGACACACAGAAAAACAGAGGAAACCCTAGCAATTATTATTGTTAGGTTTTTTTATTGTTTAAATATGTGCAAGATGTACTCATCTCATGGTTTAACATTCTGGATTTGGCTTCTCTGGATCATTTTATTGGGATTCTTCAAACAGAAAAATCAAGTATTTTACAGCTTTTTCTAAAAGAAGCAAGTAAATGATTGCTGGTTTTAATAATTTCCTTCCACTAGGCAGCTACGTAAAGGGATGCTAATGCTTAAGAATGGGTTTATCAGCCGAGTAAAATCATTAAATAAGTTTTTACTGTGGCATTAATATTTACTGGGGAAACTTAAGTGAGAGAAATTTTAGGCTATATAAAAGACCAACTAGGCTAAATTAATTTTTTAAAGTTATTTATGTATGGATTTATAGAAGGTAAATAAGATAAAACAGGCTTTATTATGTTCTTGTAGGCAACTATATGGAGTTTGGACACTTGTTATTTTCTTGATGAACTGTGTTGTTGTGGTCTTTATATAGAGGTGAGAAGTTTGACTTAAATCAGGGAGTTATTCCTCATCCATGTATCAAGAGTGAATGACAGTATTCTATAATATATTGTAATATATACTCGGTGATAAATGGATTGGGTGCTGTCACAAGTCATCAGGTCGGCTTTGAAGATGTATGACTAGGATGTAAGCAACTTCTTATCTTGCTGTTGATATTTATAGATTTATAAATACTGCTAAAGTGAGTGTAGAATTTTATTTTAAAAATATGATGCAAACTGTAATCTGCCCAGACTTGTGTCTTCTGCTTTTTTTGGCGAGCATTCTCTTTTGTATATGTACATTCAGACACTTCTGAG
>CM077463.1:25077953-25107953 GCA_039654755.1 Calcarius lapponicus | reverse complement strand
TAAGAAAAGCAGCTGTCTCATTTATTAATCCTTCATCTGTTCTATAGTCTTTAAAACAAGGAGAAATGAAATTGCTCATGTAGCTGAGAAGCAGGTAGAATTGGTAATGTGGAATGGAAGAGCACCAGAAAACTAAGTAACATGAATGACAGGAGCAGTTGGAATTATAAAGAAAGATTAAAGCTATGTGAAGAACTGGACTCAGTCCATGGAAAAATAAAAATAAATAGATTAAATTAACCCTTGAAATACTCAGGTGTGTAGGTAAGTAGGATGTAATGACAGACTTACACTACTTCATTCTCATTACAAATGCAGACATGAGAGTATTCTGCATGCTTTGGTCTCCTAAAAGCCAAGAACAGGGTTGAGGAGTATGTGGCATTTACTGCTGAGTTTTTAAAGCTAGAGAGGACAAAGTTGTGAAGAAAGCCTCAAAAGGGGTGAGGCCAAAGTACCCTTCTATAGACTTGGTTCATAGTCTATTAACTTCAAAGTAGTTGTAAGGACTTTCACAGATGTGAGAATTATGGGAAGGGACTAAAAGTTCAGGGTCAAAGATGATAAAATGGGCAATGAAGACAAATAGAGGACATAGCTGAAGGGGAGATAATTCTAAAGTTATGTCTGAGGGGTCTCTGCCAGTGAGAAACATTTCTCACTTTCAGTCAGGTGAAAGAACGATCTAAATAACCTTAGCCAAAACAGAAACGATGGATAGGAACATTAGCAGTGTCGAAAGATCTAGGTTATTGAAAATAATTTGATTTAAATGTTATCTTTGAGGACAAGAGTGAAGGTAAGATCACCAAAAAGAATATTAAAGAAAGCTGGAGTATAGCTTAACTTCTTATGAAGTTTCATGGTGCTAAATCTCACAATGTTAGAAGGAAGTGCCATCATATAGCTTGACTAATGGAGCTGGAGGACAACACAGGATATAGCGCTAGAACACCAATAGTGTCAATCTATGACAAACATATGTCATCTAATCAACACAGTGGAATAAGATGAGGAAGATGATGTGACAGGAAACAAAAATGTTCCCCAACCAAACATACATGAATTTATAAATGCATATGATTTTTTATGAAATATTAAATTGATTTTAATGTGAAATTAGTTGTAGGTGTAGTGTATAAGAGGAGAAATACTTGTTTTAAATTGATGGTACAAGAAATACAAGAGGTACTGCTTGGTACAAGAGGTATTTCTTAATGTCTTATTTCTTATGTCTTAATTAATGTATTTATTTCCATAAATAATTGCTTTTATCTGCATAGAGAATGTAAACAGTATGATTTTGCTTTTCTTTAGGGATCATAGAACACAAAGAAGCAGAACTTGCATGTATGTAAATGTCTAAAGAGGGCCCTGCAAAGTATGCAACTAGTTTTAGGAAGTGTACTGAGTCATCAATTCAGAACAGTGGGCATCAAACTAATTTACAAAGAAACAGTCAATTGTATTGGAAATTTAAATTATCCCACAGTATGCCTGTCAAAGAAACAAATGTCCTGTACCTTTTCTCCAACACAACTGTGCAAATATTTTAAGCTATCAGAATACAATCTGAAGATCCTTTTGAAGCTAAGTGTGATTTGTAGGAATTAGATTGGGCAGCTTCTCTTCATAAGAGAATCTGAATAGATGGATTTTACATTTCTGAGTGTGCCTACTAGGCTTGAAATTACTTTGTAGTCACTTTGCATTAGTTTGTGTAGAGTCTTTGCAGTCATAGGGCTGTTTAAGCCTTAATAGAATTTATTATCATGATGATATTGCATGGTATGAATTGTTTACATATTGCCATTTATAATAATTCAAGTTTGATGTTAGATTTAGAGATAAAAGAGAAACTAATATGTCCTGTCTTGAAGGGATAGTAGCAATAAAACATTGTTCAGACTAGGCTGCTTTAAATAAGAGGCCATAGATGCTTCTAGTACTGACCTCTAAGTTATTATTTGTTTTATTGCTCTTAGAATTTCATTTATATCTGTAAACTGATTATCTCTTCTTATACCCAGTGAATTTTTCCACCTGCTGGCTTTGGCTTTTCCTCCATGGGGTCTCCTTTCTCTCATCCTTTCTGCTTGCTTTGTATCTGTCATTGTTGGCTCAGTTTTTCATTGTGCTCCCTGCACCTTTACCCTTACTCATCTATCTTGGCCTCACAAACTTCTGCTTCTGTGCATTTTTCTCCATCAAGCTTGATGCCCGTGCATACCAATTTTCCATCTCTAGTAAAGTGAATCTCTCTGTGACTGTTCTAGTTTTCAAAGGACATTTTTTGAGAAAATGGATGTTTTGATCTTAGAACAGTGTGTAAGTATATACAAAATACTTGGAAATGCAGTCTTAAGACACAGAATTAACAGGCAAGTCCCAATCCCATTGAAATTCTTAGCAAAGAGATTTGTCTAGCTAAGGTGTAGAGAACAATTTTGTAAAGACCAAATGTTGCCACTGGAGTCTGTACTAATAAACTGTGACCAAGAAATCTGAGGATAGAAGGAGTGATGAATTGCTACCCAAATCCATGGAGCTGAGCATCATGTTAGTTTCATCAAAGTGAGTATATGTCTGCTCAAAATCAAAGACTGAATATGGCAATATTAAGTCATTTCAGCAGGAACTTCAACAAAATAGATTGACCCATGGAAGAAATTCACTTTTAAGACTAAGATGTAAGTTGTGATGTAAAGCCTGTCTTCTTTGGTTTGCTTAGAAGAAATGCAGTTTAGAAGAAGGTGTAACTTCCTTGTGAAGCTGGTTTTTCTGAGCTAACTTTAAACTAGTATCCCTGTGTGCTGCTAGAGTTGTATCTGCAGTGTTGTAGAGCACAGTAAAACCTTAACTATCTGTATATTTACTTGCATTGTTTAACTTTGTAGTTTGCCCTGAGCTATGTCTGTCTCTACCAGCAGTGTTGACTGACCTGCTTAAAACTTAGGTAAGTTTGTCTGCTTGTGCCACAGTCACAGCAGTGGGTGCATTATAGTTGTGTTCCCTTATATGTGGAGGTTATAGTAACTATTTTTTCAATTGCATTTGTTGTGAAATTCCCTACATTATGCATCTGATCAAAATTGTCCAAATAGCTAGGTCTTTAGGATGATGTAATGTCAACCTGTCAGTGTGTAGTTTGCAATATGTATGTGTGACGTGTGCATATGAGCAGTACATGTGATTTTAGGATATGCTACTTTTATAAATCAAGCCCAAAACATTTGACCTGGTTGATCTTTGTCAAGGTATACAGATTGATTCCAAGAGAATCCATGCATTTTTTGTTTGTTGCTCTCTTTAGGCTATATGGATTTTTATATACTTTTATTGTTAAAGTTCTTCTTGTTTAGGTTCATCAGTTGCCTCTCTCCAGAGTGTGCAAGGGTATTAATGTGCTTCAGTCTGTACTGACAGTTTTCACATTTGAAAGTGTTCAACCTGTAAAGTTAATTTGTTATCTAAGAGTGTTCTTTCTTTGAAATTCTTTTATCAAAATGAAAAAAAGGAAAGAAAGACAGCTCTTCTCTCTGTGTCATATCTCCAGGTACCCTGTAAATAATAAACTTTAGTTTTGTTTGTTAGCTAATTCTTTTAACTATATCCTAAAGTACAAAAACCTGTAGCAAAGCTTTCTAGTAAATAAGAAGTCTTTCCTTTCACAAGTTATTTTTCCAGGTGCAGCATCCTTTGGTGCCCTGCATCATACCATATTTTGTTCTGTGCACCTCCACCATGCATCAGAAGCTGTTGGTTATTGCTTTTTTGGTTTTGTTTTTTTTATCTATACATTGGCTTTTTCAAGTGATTTTATGCTTTTGGCTCTCTTCTTCGTTTTCCTATAGATTGTTTTGTGGAAAAGGAAACAGTTCATCTTGCTTTGATCTTTGAGGTTTTGCTACCAGTTTTCTCAGGAGAAATTGCAAAG
This sequence comes from Calcarius lapponicus, assembly GCA_039654755.1. NCBI lineage: Eukaryota > Metazoa > Chordata > Aves > Passeriformes > Fringillidae > Calcarius > Calcarius lapponicus. The sequence continues at coordinate 25,104,016 of CM077463.1, read as the reverse complement.
AACAGCCTATCTTCTCTTTCTCTTAAATCCTACAGGCCATAATGAACCATCCAGTCCCAGACTTCAATTTGGATTTGCAAGTAAATAAAGTTCACAATAGAACCTGTGATTTGATAGAGACAGCATTAATGCAGGCAGAGGTCTTGTGCTGGTGGATCTGAGATACAAGACACACTGAAAGTTCTGTTGACAACTTTCATGATTTATGAATGGATTATTTCTAATAGTCCTTTATCTCAGTTAGTCCTCCTTTAGGACATTAATGGTCAAAAAGAAAAAAAAATGCAGGAAACAAAATGCAGGTAGCATGAAAGATATCAGGGTTACTGTAAAACACTGCCTTACAAAAGATGCTGTCTATCTGATTTATATAGTGAACTCAGAAAGAAAGGAGTAGGAACCCCAGTATGCTTGAGCTGTTATTTCTAACACTAAAGAGAAAAACAATTTGAATGTGATTATCTAATGTTCTAATGCAGAGACCTTACTTTGTCCTGAATCACAATGTCTCCCAGGTCTTTTCAGATATGAAAGAGCTAACACATCATGAAGCAGAAATTCTTTGGAAGAAGGAATACATTTGCTTCTTTCATAACAAAAAAGGGTCTCTAGTGTTTTGAATACATACGTGTTCACATCTGTGTTTTGACATGACAGCAATCATGTTAGGAAATTTTCATTCCAGTCTGAAATGAAGGATAGAACCCGTGTAAGATTTGCTCCTCTTTACTTTCTTCATAGTCTGGACTTTCAGGAGAGTGACTGGCAATGCCATAGAAGTGAGCATAGCTCCATATTGTCTTATTTTGTATCCTTGGAATAACTGTTGTGCGGTAAATACATCATTAATATTAACTGTGTGAAGTTTAGGAATTGTTTTAATAATGTCTGAGGTATTTGTCAAAAATCCTAAGCAAATTGAAACATTCATGGATTTAATGGAATTTTGAGAAACATACACAAAAAATAGGTGAAACTTCATGAAGCAGTTACTTTTGGGATTCATATAATTTAGCAAATAGGTACAGCTCTATCATTGCTTGTGAGAGCATCAGGAAGATGGTAGGCTGCATCTAAATAATATGCAATAATGAGATACACAAAAAATACTTTTTTTTCTTTTAGAAATGTATTTAATATTAGCCTTTATCCATTCACAGTCTTATGTTGCTCAAAGTTTTAGTTTAAGACCATACATGAATTAGAAACCGGCTGCCATACTCACAGACGTCCTTTGAAATTTCAGATACAACAAACCCTAAAATAGTAGATGAAATCTGTTCTACAGAATATATTCTAAGACATTCACGTAACAAAGCAAACCAAGAAAAATGGGTAAGTTAATGTATTACCGTATCCCTCTCCACTTGGAATGAATCTTTAAAATTCTGTTAAGTCACTCAGACATGATAGTTATTTTAAGGTGCTCACTGTGTACCTGGTAAATATGAAAATGCAGAGGAAACATGTCTGTGTAGAATGTTCTTATGGCTTTCAGTGGCAATCAATATTAATGTTTCTTAAATTTGTTTTAGTGAGTTAGTATTATGAAAATTCAAGGGTTTTATTTTTTTCTGTAATTTATATAGAGAGAAAGAATAGGATTCTTGTATGTGGGAGAAAAAGAGAAGTTAGGGGTGGGTTATTGGAAAAGACTAGGAGCTGAGAATTGTACTGGATACTCAACTAGGCAGAGACCAGAGAATCCAGAAGATGGATTTTGGAGTGGGAACTGAAGGTTAAGAAGCTCTGGATCCCTTGAAACAGAAGAGCATTGCATTGGGAGCATCCACATTTGTTGTAAGCCTGGCAGCCTTTGGTGGCCTGTGATGCGTCCAGGGCCGTCATTCCCACAGATGATGCTGTGTCTCTGTTCCGTTCCTTAGATCTCTTCCATCTTACATCACATTCTCTCTCAAATGACTCTCCCCACTTCTTTACAGCCCCCACCCATTCATCCCTTTTGAAACACTGTTTTTACAGCCCCAGCTTCCCCATTTACAGCCTTCATTCCTGTTGATGCTTGCCTTGTTCTTTTGTCCACCTCTGACCATCGACACCTTTCTCACTGCAGCTGCTGGGCTCTTCACGGAAGGAGAAAGCATCTTGTTTTTCAGAGTGGTACAGATACTGCACGGACCAAATTATCTGAAAAAAATGGTGTGTTAACATGCCTCCCTTCCTTATTACTCTGAATGAACCAAGAGGGATCAATTAAATGTAGGAGACTGAGAATAAAATCATTCTTGCTCAAATTTGATCATAATGCCTAGGCTAAACTCTCTGATTTTTAAAATCTAACTCAATCAACTTTAACATCATAAAATACAGTTTAGAAAGCATTTTCTGTGTGATTTCTGTTGTGGTAGAACTCTGAGAGATGCAAGATAAGCAAAGCCATATTTTATCAAGTTAAGAAATGTATACTGAATGCAGAATTTTAATTTGTGTTATTTAAACTCTGTGATACAGATTATGTGAAGTACTTGCATAAAAAAGCTATGAATAGTGCTTCCAGATCTTAAATATTTAATTGTCAATTTTTAAGCATTCAGTTATATATAGTGTTGTGAAAAATGAAAGTAATAATATGTTTAAGATAAATACCTTGGCACCATGGATTTGTTTTGTGTTTGGCCAGTAATCTCTATGATTAGAGTTGGGTAGGTAGTGTCAGCTAACACTAAATATTATAACACTTTTGGAACTGTGCCATACAGCAGAAACAGTAGGAGATGCATAACAGTAGAAACAAGAAAAACATAAATTTAACTCAATAAATTTACATTGAAAGTGCTTTAGGGAGCAAGCCTACTTAATTGAAGAGGACATAAGCACATGTTTAGCTGCTGTGTTTAATAGACAATGTGTAATACATTCCTAAAAATAAGCATATACTTAAAGAGCTTAACTGGCATAAGGTAATAACTTAACAGGAGTCAAGGAATAAAAGCCTGTGTATTTCTGAAATATATAATTTAAGGATCCTTTTTTACAGACATAAAATTACAAGCTCATACTGCAGACAAATGTTATGTTTAATATGTAGCAATGTTGCTTCAAATGTCCAAGCAGTACAGTTAACTTCTTTCAATTTTTTGCCCTCATCCTGACATCCTTAGTTACACAAGTAGTTTATATAAGGGTTACTAGATTTAGCATAAATAATTCAACTAATTGGTAAAATTTATATATTTTGCATTCTGTACTCCTTCTGTGTTACAAAACAGTAGAATAATTAAAAATATTACCACTTAATGCCACAGCATTCTTTTAAGATATAAACTTAAACATATCTCAAGCTTTAACTACCCAGACTTCAAGGTGAGTTGGATGTGAGCTAATATTAATGGAAAAAATGTATACCTCTAAAATTGTGATTTAAGTTATTTACATTAGAATGGATTTCTTTTATAAATATTTCAGCTTAAATTTAGCGTTTAAAGTGTGAAAATTCTTACATAGACCAAAATCTACTGTGCAGCCCATTAAAAGAATTAAAATAGATAAAACAGACCTGTTGCGTCAGTGAATTATCTTCAAATTTCAATGAAAAAAAGACTTAGACTTCTTTTAATTTCTGTCAGAATCACAGCAAGACATGTTAAATTTCTGAATTTAGTCATTCTTTGTGAAAATGTTGCCTTGTCATCCATTTAAGTACTTGTCTATCATCAAAATGCTTTTAATTAGAGTGAATGCTAGTAGTTACCTGTTTTTCACTGCAGAAATATGTGCATGCTTCACAGGAACATGTTTCTGTTGTCCCTCAATGTACATGTTAAATCAAGGCTGAAAAATCCAACAGTCAATCCAAATTGTTTTCCTTTTCCAGATTTTTTTTCCTGGCTATATTCTTAATTTTAGAAAATGTTGGAGGATATTTCTGTATGTAGTGTTAGCCACTTTAGAAAAGCATCCTCTGCTTACCAGAAACTAACAACCAGTTTACATACTAGAATAAAATAGTCCTTGTATAATAAGTAACTAAACTTTATATAGTTTAATAATCTAATAAACACAGAGTAGTTTTTAAATGTTGTTTTGAATCTATTTTCCATCTCAATGAAGTGTAGAAAGATAAAAAATGCAGCAATATTATTTTCTAAACAAAAAATTTATTCAAATTCATTAAAGGTAAAAAAATAGGATTTAAAATGTGCCTTTCATAATAGCAAAACGAACCAATTTAATGTAAGAGCTCCTGTTTTATTGAGTAGCAGCCTGGCCTAATCATACATTGAGTCAGTGACAAAGAACTTCTGCTTAGGCAAATACAAAACAAGATTTAAAATCTACTATTTAAATCAAGGGGTCTTGCATTCTAATATAAATTGTCATGAAAACTGATGATTTAAATAATTTGATTTAAATCAGTCAATCGGGTTACATGACCAAATAAGACAAAAATATAAAATGGATAGTCAAGGGACCAGAACAACCCTTTTGGAGCTTCCTCCCCACCCCCACTGCTTTTGATAAATATATAACAAGTCTTTAAAAGTACATTATCTTTACCTGACACAAATACATTATGATAAACAAGAACTGATTCTCCCCTCCGCATTTTTCAGTGAATGTGAAACACTTATTAGTTTAGCAATTAAAAAAATAAAAACCAAAAAAAGCAAAAAAAACCGCAAACCAATCCAAAACAAAACAAAAAATCAAAACCAAACAGTAAGTTGGATAGGTAACAGACTGGTCTGGGAACTGCTACAAGTCCTCTTTAGAAGGGTGGGTTGGTTTACCTCCTAGAATGGAAAACCTGTTTATATTTGCCCTGTTATTTTGGTGTAACAAATGAGTCCTCATTTCTGAGGTTTATCTGGCAAGTTTCTGGTTTCTAGGTCATGAAGCAGTGCAAAGTGACATTTGAGATATTTTTAAAGGCATCTCTTAGAGAGGTATTTTGCAAGGCCATGGGTGCCTCAAGGAGTCAGCTCCCCCAGCCATCAGAGGGAAGTAGACTTCCATGATCTTTCAAGCAGTTGGGAACATGGACTGTTCCCAACTGCTTGTGGGAACTATTGTACTCCTTTGGGTAGCCATTGAGCCAGCAAACCTCAAGAGATTCCTTCTCAGCAGAGCGAATGGTCAGCCTGAAGCTGTAGGAGGTGAGCAGATGGCTCCTGCCCAGGTCCCCTGTGTGGCAGTGCCTCCGGTCACCGAGCATGGAGAGCCTGAGGAGCAGTGAGCTGCCCTGGCACGTCTCACCAACAGGTCACACTGCACTCATTCAACTCCAGGGCAGGGCTGGGAAGTGGCTGTGCCTGTCATCTGTGACCTCAGTATCTGTAAGTGCTCTGGGAAGTTAAGGCAGGGTGAGGGGACCAATTGCTGGGTGTGTGTTGATGGGAGATGACCTAAAGGGAAGAAGAGCTTTAGGGGTTGGGCAAAGATAAAAGAACCTGAAGGGAGAAGCAGCTGCAACGTGGGGGAGGCTGGAGGAAGGAATGGATTTAGGCAGTGAGCAGCAGGCTGGGAAGAAGGCCCTTCTAGGCATTTCCTCCTTACAAGGGACGGGATGGAATGAGAAAGGAAAAATGTATGGCCTGGATCATGTTTTGTGAAGAGCTTTTTTCATTATTGCAGTCTTGCAGTATTCCCTGCATTCTCTCAATAATACCTTCTTTTTCCCAGGAAAATGTACTCAGTTTATTAAGAAATAGACATTATGTCAATAATGCATTTGCCCAAATACATTTAGTGCAATATACTTTAAAGAGCATTTACAATCACAGTGTATATGTGACAGTGAGTTAAGTATATTTTGAAGTTGCCATTCTTCAGCACTGCATGGTTTATTACTGTGGTTCTTTGCCTGCATGAGGTTAATGCCTCTGTGGTAGAAGCTGTGAACATTGTCACAGGAACTGTGCAAATCAGTGTAAAACTTCATGTCATGCAGCCATGATACTGTAATGCCTCTCAGATGTATGATCTCTCATAATTTGAACAACCTGTAGTAATTTGGATGTAGAATCCTCTTGGGACTGCTGCCGTGTGGGTTGCTTGTCCTCCATGCTTCCCATATGGAGGAGCTATCAGGCGCTCAGTTGGTGTTTTTCTAGACACAAAACACTGCAGCAACAAACCTGAGGTGGTAAAATTCAGACTGAAATGATAGTATAGAAAGGCATGTGTTACTGACATGCTGGTTCATACCAAAAGACTTTAATGTGTGTGGCATAAACAAAAAGAAATGTTTACAATACTAAATGGAAAACAAAACAAAGAAAAACTTTCATGTTTCAAGTATATAAATAATTCAAGTAATTAAACAATTATTGGTAGATAATTTTTATTATGCATTATTTTTAGGGATTGTATAGTCCTACATGAATACTGGGAAATCCTTCCACCAGCAATGCCTATACTGAAGTTGTATGATGTCCACCTTATGAAGTTGTAGAAATCAATTACAAGGCAATTTTAGCCGGCTGTGGATATCAAATTTATGGAAGAGTTTCTCATGAAACTAAAATTAAAGTAACATTTCTGCTCTGAAGCCACTCAAAAAAGAGGTGAATTTTAATACAGCAGCTCTGCTATCTGTAAGAATTTGTAGTAAACCAAAATTAAAACTGATAGAAAGGGGGAAAAGGTTTAAAATTAATAGCTGTAGTGTACTATACTGCATCTGATTTCACCTGTTTCAGCTCAAACACTATTATATGGGTTTTTTTTTTAAATTATTATCTCTGAAAATGACAGGTGTCAAGAGCCTTTTGTAATACACATACAAAAAACTTGTGGTCAAGAGGTCATATCACTGCAATGTATGAGGCAGTAGCCTTCTCTCTTGTGGTATTTTCCTTGTTTGAAGTGTTTCCAATAAAAGATGCTTTCTGTAATGTGCATCAGTAAAATGATCTGTTTGGGAACAGCTTTACATGGTAAAGAAAGTCGTGAGAATACTTTGGTATTGTGTACAGCTTCTTTCTTAACAGTTGTATGTCCAGAACTCTCGGGTGCTATAAAGCACACAAAAGATACATGGTTAACAGCAGCATATGTGGTTTGGGATTGAATTTTATGAATATTATTCTTGTAGTAAAAACAATTTTATAAATATTATTCTCGTACTGAAAGCATTTTTCTCATTTTTTCTTTTTTCTTTTCCTTCTTCAAAGAGAGTTCTGATGCTTCTGTATTTCAGTAAGAAATCTTTCAGTATTTTCGGTGTTTTCATCATTGGCTTTTAGCACCACAATCCATAAGAAAATTCATGTATGTGCAAAATAAAATGTTTATGTATATACACAGAGAAAACAAAAATGGAATAGTTTTAAAACTTACTTTGGCATGCTTATAATAAGACAGGTTTTATTTGAAGGCAGAGTGGAAGAGGGCAGTTTCAGAGCTCTCCTTGAGCTCTGTGAGCTGAATGGATAAATTCTTACAGTTTAACTTTGTCTTTGGGCACATCAAAGCTTGGGCACTATACCTGCTTGGGCAGGTATTTTGAGTCAAATTATGTAATATGGTACATAATCATTAAGAAAAAAACCCCAAAACAAAAGTGGTGAAGGTTTTGAACTTTTATATATAAAGTTAGATTTTGGAATATGTCTCATTTTGGCACACCAGTGACCAAAATGGTTTGGCCCAGAACCTTTTGAAATAGTTGTTCAATGTGGCAATACTGCTAGAGACAGTTTGTTTTCCATTTTTGTTCGATTGATTTGGGTAGGGGTGAAGAAGGGAGATAAGTGACAAAGTGACACTGATAAGTTTTAAACCAGCTTTTAAACCTGCATCATAGTAGAGTCCCTAAATATAGATCTAGGAAATGTGGATTAAAAAAAGGGAGTCAGTAAATTGCTTCTCAAGTGTACTGAGGGGAGGAGGAAGTGTTCACTCAGGTCTTCTGTGTTCCAGCATCATGCATAAGAAGGACTGAGGGATGCAAGGAGTGTAGCTTTTAAAAAGTGAAGTTATACGGGGAATGGTTTTTTCCATTTCCGACAGAAGCAGCTTTATTGTGTTTCTTTGGACTGGGATGAAGAACAGTACTGCTTGCATCACATAGGCTTTGATGCAGGAAAGTTCTGCAAGATTTACACTGCAGATTGGTAGGAAATGATATTTTGATTTTAAAAATAATGTTCATAATTTTGTTTTCCTTCTGGATGGGCTCGTGCAGCATGTTTATGTGTGTAGGCAATTGCGAATTTAAAAATAGTTATCTGCTAGTCTTTATTGAATTGAGAGAAGGGAATGACAGAGACAAGAGGAGTCCAGAAAAGAACTGGGGAAAAGATATATTTTTAAGGTTTAAAATCCTGAACAACACAGTAAATTTTGATGAAAGAACAGTGTTGGTAGAACACTGCATGTACAGGATAAAAAAGACGAATGCTCAGGAAGTAGGGAATTGTAGTTGCAGGGGATTAGGAAGGCAGAAGATAAGGAAAAAATGGAAAAAAAGTTTATTGAGAATAATGAAGTGTAGAGGAATCTATATTGCAAACAGTATTAACAAAAATAAAATACTCACTGTTCTGCTTTCATTCCATTATTTACTGAAAACTCTGATTTCAGTAGTCTGAGCAACACAGACTAATAACGAATATGAAGAGGAAAAATGTAAGTCAGTATCTGGGAATGAACATTTTAGGAATTCCACTGCTTTTCTGATTGCTATATAGAGTGTATTTCTCGCTGTTATCTCATTTTATGGTATTCCTCAGAACACAAAATGTTAGGTGTCAAGAGCATAGCAGAGAAATAGAGATGTTATGAACTTCTATTCCTTCTTAAACAGCCTATCTCTAACAGGCTGCTGAAAATTGTTATTTTGATGCATTTTTATGTATGGTGATCTTTAGGGTGTAAAGCTGCAGGACTAGCTGGTGGGATGGGAATGAAAATTAGAGTTTACCTTTGTGTTTCGTGAGGATGAGCAATTTGAAGAATAGGCCAATTCTGAAGCTCAATTGTGATATCTTTGCCAGTATTAAATGTGTGATCACCACTTTGGTAGCTGCAACAGGAAAAAGAGAGGTTATACACAGAAATGGTGGTTGCATTTTTTAGCTTTAACTGTTTTTAAATAGCAGAGTATCAGAACCCATATGTAACAAGGTAGAGAAACCCCCAAATCATAAGGACTGGCTATGGGAGTTGCTAAAGTAAAGGCAATGCATAAAAGACAAAGGAGTAGACAGAGACAAAAAAGAGATTAACAGGAACAGGAAAAAGGAATTTGCAGAAGACAGAATTAGAAGTTATCTCTGAATTGATGAAATTATCCAATCTCTGAAGATTATGAAAATGTGGCACTGAACAACTAATGAGCAACAACTGCAAGATGTGGTAAACACATAGATACAGTATTCTAATGTCAGTAATGGAGAAAACTTTCTTCTGACATCTGTTACAATACTGTATTGATGTGATAATCTTGTATTAATTTTGCGCTCCAGACTTCAGAATGTTTTTGGTCTGTCAGCCTAGCACACATCTTCTGAAGTCAATGGCATTAAATAGTTACAGCCAAAGTTACTGTATTTTGCTGCATCCTGGAAGTGTATTTAGTTAATTTTTATAAATAATGAAGATTGGCCTGGAAACTTAGGTTCATAGCCATGATTCACTTAATAGCAGTGCGTGAATAAAGGTTTGCGGAGTTATAAAAGTATAGATAGGAAGTATAGCTAGGAAAGAAATAATGAAGTGTGGATAGGAAAGCAATAATGTAAATAATTGGGGTCTTTGCCATGTAAGTAAAGTATGTAAGAAGTGGTTGAGACTTTTTTTCTCAAACTTTGCAGGTAGAGCTTCTTTACAGTATTGGATGGGGTACATAGGAAGTTGAAATAATCTTATCTGAGGTAGACAAATAAAAACCTGAGCAAGTGCATTAAGTAAAATTCCTCTTCCAAAATATTGAAAGTTTTTAAAACCCAAGGAAGGTGAAGCGTCCAGTACTTCTGAGGGCAGGATCTTAGGTCATTTATGTGAGACAGAGAGGTGTGCAACTTTCTTTGCAGGGGCATAAGTGAGATCCTGGTAGTTTTTGTTTCTTATCCAAATTATGCTGTAATGTGACATTTTTCAGTAACTTCTATATTCATTCATTAGTCTGGAGCATTCATGCTGTTTATCTCCATTTTGCAGAAGGTAGGAGACTGTTACTGTTTACCAACTTTCTTATTCTAAATATGAATTTTTATACTGCAGAAGTTGAACATGTGCATTGAATCAAGGTTTTAAAATCATGACTCAATATTCTTGAGGTTTTGAGATTTTTATTTTTTTAGTAACAATTTTCTGAAGGGTTATAAAACAGTAATAAATTAATTTTATTTAAATGACTTATATAAGAAGACAAGAAACAGGCACATAGATCCAGTCCGGTTTAAGTAAAATACTTCACAATCAGTTTCAGATTCCCCTTTGCATTACGCCATAATTCATACATAGAAGAAGTTTTTGGGAAGTAATGATAATTGAGAAGTGAAACATAAAATTCCCTGGCTAATTATATTTTTTTACCATGATGTCCTGTGGCTTGTTGATAGGCAAGACTGGAAAATGTTTGTTTTGCTTTTATTTTTAAGCTAAAGTTTCACAAAACTGGAAGACAATCTGATAGTGTAACTTAAAGAAAAAAAAGAGTTAATATTCCCTTATGTTTCATCTTCTGCAGTTTTTCCCAGTTAAAGTAGTGATTGTTCCAATTTTATCATACTCTGCGCTAGTAATTTTTTCATGGATAAATATCCCCAAGTTTTCATAAGCAGACTACTTGGTTTGGAAGCACTGATTATTAGTTTTTAAATCAGAAATGTTAGTGAAATAAGCGGCCAGTAACAAAGTTGAAATGAAATATATTGTCCAATTTTAGAAAAATACTCCCTGAAACGATATCAAGTTTATTTCTAGATTAAAATTACCTTAAAATCCTTGAAAGGATGACTTCATACTTTTTTTTTTTTTTTTTTTTTTTTTTTTTTTTTTTTTTTTTTTTTTTTTTAGTATTACAGCTAAAAATAAAAAAAAGTAAGATTGACATATTTTACAGTCTTCCTTAGTGCCATTATCTCATAATATGAATACTGGAACATTTTGTGTTACAGGTTTCTTTTCAGAGTAAAAGGAACATTTCTGCCCATTAACAGAATTGGAGGATTTTTTAAAAGTGGTGTAATATTCCTTAAAAAAAATCCATACATCTTGTTGCTACAGCAAATACATACATACTGTAAGGCCTTGCAAAACAAATACCTGGCATTGCATGGTGACTCAAAGAAACACTGTGATAGGAAAGAGTAAACAGAAAAGTATCCTAGAAGAAGTCAGCCAAGTAGTTTTTTTGTAGTGCTGCGTTCGTCTGCATGGTTCCACACTGTGATTGTTGATCAGATAAATTGGTATCTGCCCATATTAAACTATTAGGGAGCATCTAAAGAGGGCAGTGAGGATGGTGAAGGGCCTTGAGGGGAAGCCATGTGTGGAGTGGCTGAGGTCACTTGGTCTGTTCAGCCTGGGGGAGGCTGAGGGGAGACCTCATTGTGGTTACAGCTTCCTCCAGAGGGGAAGAGGAGGGGCAGACACTGATCTTTTCCCTGTGGTGACCAGTGACAGGACCCAAGGGAATTGCCTGAAGTTGTGTCAGGGGAGATTTAGGTTGGGTATTGCTAAAAGTTTCTTCACCCAGAAGGAGGTTGAGAGCTGGAACAGGTTCCCCAGGGAAGTGGTCCCAGCATCAGCCTGACAGAGTTCAAGGATTTGGACAAAAGTTCTTGGGCACATGGTGTGACTCTTGGGGATGGTCCAGTGCAGAGCCAGGAGCTGGACTCAATGATCCTCATGGTTTCCTTCCACCTCAGCATGTTCTATGAATCTGTGATTCTCTTCCTGGCATCCAGTTCTGTGTTACCATTTTGTTGGGACAACCTGTAACTATTTCAGTAGGAATGATTTATGCTTCATTCCAGCTGCTTGGGTTATGTGAATCAATTTTATTCAGGGAGGAATAGAGACTATTGATTTAAAACGGCTTTTTATCTTCTCAGCACTTTTTAAGTCTCTTGTTTGGGTGCCCTAGGTTTAGGCACCTGAGTTTAAAATGTTCTAGATACATTTGCAGAAAGGGCCTGTTAGTATTGGGTTTTAGTTAATTAATATTTAGTTATTGTTTTTTCATTGATTGATTTTTAGTTAATCAAGTTTTAGTTGCTGAGCTGTTTTATCCAGGCAAAACAGGCAAAGTGATTCTCATCACTTCAGCATAACTGCAGCACAGGGTCACAGAAAACTCCTGTGCTCTTACCAAAAGGCTACATTTTGTCAAAATTGCACTCAGAAAAATGAGTTCTCTCATAAGAGTAACTCTGGGTTTTGAGTTTTTTAGCATTGTAACATGATTCAGACTTCACAATCAGTTTCAGATTCTCCTTTCTATTATGCCATACTTCTACACGGTATAAGTTTTTGGTGTGTAATGATAATTCAGAAGTGATACATAAAATTCCATGGCTAATTATGTTTTTTACCATGATGTGCTGTAGCTCATGGATAGGCAGGACTGGAAAAGTGTTTGTTTTGCTTTTATTTAGAAAGAAGGTACTGCATCATACACAGTAATTTATTCTATTAAATTGTATAACCTTTTTGTGTAAGACTTGATTAACAAAGGCAGTTTAGGGTAGAGCTGGCATTAGATTTCAGAAGTCAACTTAGTTGGTAGGTCAGTCTGTATCTGGTTGATAGCAAAAGTTAATCAGCATGTTATCTGGAGATATAGAGATGTGGTTTTACTTTTTCCAAGCCCAGGTGTGATTCCTGACTTATGCTAACTATGCTTGTCTAAATTTGATTAACACATCCATGGCTTAAATCTTGAAAACAGCAATTCTAGCTGTGGTCATATTAGTGAGAGTACCACAGTAAACCTAAATTAAGTAAACTCTTCAGAAAAAAAAATGTTGTGCCAGAAACTTCAGCCAATATATATTTGTACAAAAAATGTGAGTACATTTATCCCAGACTGTAGCAATTGTGGTGAATGGTATTTGTACTGAATATGATCCAAACATCACTATAAATTTCCGATTGAATGTCTTCAAATGTCTTTGAAACGTGGTCTTGCTAAAATCCTGTCATGTTCCTCTGTCACAGTCTTCAAGAGAAATAAAGCTGACAAGTTAAGCTCAACTTCCTAGTTTTCCCTCCAAATATTTGTGACTTTCAGGATTTTCAGAAGTCTGTCTGCTTAAAATAACAATTTTAAATTTATATCTCTGTGAGATAGCCACAAAAAAGATTGATTTGTTCTAGATTATGGTTTCTACCATGTCTTTGAGTGTTGAATGTGTGTATCAGTTTCAATTTTGATAGCCTAAGTGAGAGTAATTCTTCCATAATTTCAGTATTTTTTGTTTCATTTATTTTATGTAGTTGTCTTTGGCCAGATAAGTCATGTGATATTGCTAATAGCTTCAAATGTAGAGAAGAAAATGTGCAAAGTGGCACTTACTAATTAACAATCACAAACTAGATGAGATGATTATGAGAAGATTCTACTCAGCTGCCTAAGTAAGACAAATGCAATGTATTAATACTGAAAAAGCTGCTGTCCCATTATATCGCAAGTCTGATGTAGACACAGAAGCAAGGAGTTTCATATCAAGACTATTTTATTCCTGTGTTATTATGGCTGTATAATGTAGTTAAAGAAGTCATAAGACTTTATGATTAATTTAATCGCAGTTTACAATTGTTTCACTTATGTTTCAACCAAGGAAGTAGGGATTGAGGCTGCTGTAGATATAATTTTTACTACGCTGTGTTACACTGAATATTGTAAGTGTAACTTTAGAAAGCCTTAGGCGGACTCTTATGAAGCTAGCTAATTTTAATATGTACTTCAAAATAGACGGAATTATTATTTCACATTATTATGTGAAATACATGTTGTGTGTATATGTTTATGTCATCTCAGTTTATGTGTAGTAATTTTTGATCCAGTTACTACATTGCCATTACTGATACAAGTGGACCCTTTCAACTGAATAGTTATTGAATATTGAAATGTTCTAAAGATACTGTGTGAAATTGAATACTTAATTTTGCATAATATCTTCACAGAAATGTTTCAACTGTTTTATATTTTGAGAAGATACTAAAATGTAAAATCTCAATATTGTATGAGCTTATAGCTTGAAAAAGTTCATAAATTCTATTTAAGGCATATGCAATCTCTCTATTTTTCTGTATAGATGTGGACCTAAAAGATGGAAAGTGTTGTCCATGGCTGTAAAGTCATGTCCTTTTAAAAGTAACTTTCAGAAGTTTATTGAACTCCACATCAATTACTCATGTAGGCTTAACTAAATGCAAGAATGCGCTTGCGCTTAGAGTTTGGATTCTTAACAGCTGACAAAACTCATGAACAGAGCAGATAAATAAATGAGGAGGGATATAAGTAAAAAAATTATTAGAAAATTAAGAATCTGTTTTAACCAATCTGTGTAACTTAGGGAAAAAACATAACAAAATAAAACAACCAAAAACCAAACCACACACACAAAAAAATAATCAACAAACAAAAAAATCATAAACAATGGAAACCCCTCACTTCTAAATCTTCAGGCAGATTTTTCCCCTAAGTTTCACTTAAAGGCCAAATTTCACCCCATCCTCCCACTACTAACAGATGAGCCACGGTAAGAACCAACATTAAACTAGACTAAGATAGCTCTCCTGTTTTCTATAAATCAAAGATGTTCACATAAACAATTACCAGTTTGTGGCAGACTGCCAAGTGTTTATTTCTTACTGTAACTACCAGTGATCATCGTGGGGATTGTCATGCTTTTCCCTCTTGGAATGCACATTGCAGAGTAATTGTGGTAACAGCTTATTCACAGCTTGTTAAGTCATATTTGATTCAGGGAAATATTTGGGTAAAACAGGGTGTCTCCAACGTGTTTTAATGAACACAGCAGACAACCAGTCTTCAGTACTATGGTAATAGACTTATTCATCTTGACTTGGGAAAATGACTTTGGTTAAATGCTGTCTGTGGTTGAACACTCATTAAAACCATTCAAATGCTACATCAAATCATAGAGAGGCTTAAGTTGGAAGGGACCTTAGAGATCATCTAGTTCCAGCCCCTCTGCCATGGACAGGAGCACCTTTCACCAGACCAGGTTGCTCAAAGTTTCATCCAGCCTGACCTTGACCATTTCCAGGAAATGGGGCATCCACAACTTCTTCAGAGAACCTGTTCCAGTGCCTCAGCACCCTCACAGTTAAGAAGTTCCTCCATGTATGTAACGTAAACGTATTTTCAGTTTTAAGCCATTCCCCTTGTCTTGTCACTATATGCCCTTATAAATAGTTTATCTCCATCTTTCTTGTAGGCTTCCTTCAAGTACTGGAAGGTTGCAGTTAGATCACCCCAAACACTTCTCCAGGGTGAACAGTCCCAATTCTCTTAGCCTTTACTCATAAGCAGGGTACTCCATCTCTCTAATGATCTTGGTGGCCCTTGACTCAGTGAAAAGTTTGAGAAAATAATTTATTTTTATCTTCCTATAGCTTTAGGATTTTTCTATTCTCCCTTTCACCATTACAGATACATTGATTTTTGTGAGACTTTGGTAATAGTATTGCAAATGAGTGTCAACTACCTAAATTCTTTCCTCTGTGGTAGTAATGAGTACTGTGATACAAATGTTCTATCTGATACCTCAATTAGTATTTAGATTGGACTCATAAAATTTCTTAAGTAACCATCATCTGTCTATCAGGTCAAAAATGTAACATACACATGAGGTTAGCGCAGCCAGAGTTGTGATTGACAAAATGATTCCTTTCTGATCAGCTGCTGCCTAAGAGGTAAGTGTCCTTTGGGTTCAGGATTCTCATGGGATCCATTCTTGTCTCTTCTAGCTACAAGGCAAAGTGCATCTCAAAATCTTAGCTTGTACCTCTTTACTCATAACCCATTTTAAGTAGCAGTACGTATGCTCTGACCTTTTGTGGAAACTGTTGGAAAACTCTTGTTAGAAGCAAAAAACTTATGATCAGACACAAACGTATCTTAATCTAACCACAAACATAAGCTAACACATAAGAAGGAAAGTATCAATCAGCTCTTTATTTCTCATACTATTAGAGCAATATTCAATCAGGTTTGCATTTTTAAAATGAGTAATCTTTCTTTTATCTATTGCCAACAAGATAATATTTGACCTACAGCTTCCTCTGTGTTTTTGCTGTTACTGGCAAACAGTTCTTGTTGCGGTGTGAAGTCATTTCCTCTCCCAGCTATCCCAGTCCCTCCCAGGTGTGGTAATACTTCCTTCCCCCCTATTAGAATAATACACCAATAAGTTCTATATGCAATGTCCTCCCTGAAAAACAGGTGGAAGTTGATTATTTTGTATAGAAAGCATTGCTAAACATTTTATCAAGATGTCTACTGTTTTTAGTAACTGAAAGTGTACTATTTTCAAATGGTGCCTGAGAGCCTGGTTTGGTATAATTAGTCATTTGTGTTTAAATATTTTATTGTGATGCTATTAATCATGATCTTCTTCACTGTTTCTTTTCAAAGGAGCCACAGCACTTCTCAGGGTCAAGCATGTGTAGGTGGTGATGGTTGCTAATAGCTCAGTGCAAAAGGCTCTAGCAGTGGCATGACAGAAGTAGAAATTCAGAGCTTTCTCCTGCATCATCTTCAAATCCAAAACAGCACTGAATTAAAAAATCAGGGACAGATGTTGGTCAGAATGTTTAGATCACCATAAAACAAGCAGGGTAGATGTACATCTTCTCTTGAATTGACAGCATCCTTTATTTTGGGGAGATTTTTGCTTCGTTTATATAGAAAAGCATGGTTTCAGACCAGCTATCCAAATTAGAACAGTCCAGGGCATGACTGTTCATTGATTTCCTATTTGATTAAGAGTGAACAGAAAATACAGAACCCTTTGTTTAAAAATAGGCTCTATGAAATGCTATTGAAGAGGATCAAGAAATGGGAAGCATTAGGAATATAACAGTGGTCCCTTGATCTGCCTCATTAGTTCAATGGTATTTCAAAAGTGCAGTTTTTAACAATATTGTTCCCACACGTTTTTGGAATTCTAATCAAAAGGTAAATCGATCAGCAGTAATATCTTGGATGTAAAGCCTGCAGTTTGAATAGCTGGCCAGAAATTGCCCATACTTTCCTTGATATATATTTAAAACAATTGCTGTGTGATGGGGTAGCAATCATTGCAAGGATAAGAGAACCTAAAAATATATTTTTTTCAGACTCATAACAATAAAACACAGTTGGACTTGTACTTTTTGGAAATAAAACTGATATAATGTGAAAACAACTTAGAGTGACCTAATCTTGGGTATTTTTGCTTAAGAAATCAAGTTACTAATTGCACTTGGCAAATTATTAAGGCTTTCATCATTAAAGCATCACAGAAAAAAGTATTTTGTACCTACTAGAATTTACTTTGTATAATATAAAGTTGGATTAATATACAATTACTGAAAAAAAAATTATGTTGTAAATAAAAATATTGATAGTTGTGAAGAATATACACAACTTCTCTGTAGCATAGCATTGTAACAGGTATAACTAGAAGCATGAGAGAAGTCAGGTTATAAAGTACTGGTTTTAATTAGATACCTTGTATTTTATGAAAAAATGGTTGATTGATTTTTAACATTTTTTAAAATTTAATTAGTCAAATGCAAGAATAAAATGCATGTGAAAGCAGATTTTGTAGCCTAATTTTACCAAATGCCCTTCTTAGAAAGTATAAGTAATGGAAATATTAGTATGAGATGCTGTTAAAAATGACATAGTATAGCATAATTTCCCTTAATACTAAATAATTTTATTAAATAAAACTTTCAATCTTTTCACTTACAGTTCTTTCAAAGAGGCACTTTGTTTGACTTTGAAATGTGCTTTACAGTAGAGTCAGCTCTCTGCTGATTTTAGGGGATTTAAACATGAATAAAGATCAGTAAGCACAAATTATGAGTGAATTCAGAATTAAAATACAGCATGTATTGTGGTCACCATCCTAGCATGAGTGGGTTATGTTTGCAACTTTTTGGTCAGAAAATATATTACAGCCATCCTGAGATCTACCTCAATATTTCCATTCCATTCCATTTCATTCAATTTATTTTTTCCTGTTCCTTTCTTATAGTTCTCTTTCTTTCCCTTTCCATTTTCTACTTCTCTCAGAATTGTCATGCAGTTTATACTTGAAAAACTAACGGTCTGGTTTAAGTCTTAGGAAGGTAGGGAATTAAAGGAATAATCAATCAATCAAACAAACAAACAAAAAGTCCAAGTCACCACCAAAGACCCACAAATGGAAAAATGGGAAAAAAAACAAACCCAAAAAAAACCCCAAACCAACAAAACACAGAAACTAGTTTGTGTGGTACTTGATTCTGCTTGGGACAGAAGACTAGGCTTTGCTTACTCTTTATTAAACTTGGTTCGTTTCTAGATATATGGCCCTGTAATGCTTCTACCCACAGTTTTGCAGGATTGTTAGTACAAGAGTTAGAATATATTTTATTATGCCTTGATAAAAAGATTTATAATCCTGCTCTTTGTCGTGCCATTTAGAATACCTGTCATGTCAAAAAAAATTGTGAAAAGATATGTTGAAAAACTACATTTTTTTTTTCTTTATATTAGCTACTGAAAATGACATGCATCCACTTTGTATGTAGTAGGATGGATATTACTGTATTCCAACTCTTTCTTAGGAAGACATACAAGAGTTCATTATCTTTCTTAAAAATATATGGATAGATTTACCTGTTTAGGATCATGTGGGAAAAAAAAAAATAAAAGCAAGAAGAGATTGTCTGTGTTACAAGGACTTTGAAGGTTCACGTGCAACTGAGTAGAATGCAGTCCTTCTTAGCTATAGATACAAGCAGTACTTTTAAAAATATTGCTTGGATGTGATGTGCTATTGTAACTATG
This sequence comes from Calcarius lapponicus, assembly GCA_039654755.1. NCBI lineage: Eukaryota > Metazoa > Chordata > Aves > Passeriformes > Fringillidae > Calcarius > Calcarius lapponicus. Next base: position 25,085,031 of record CM077463.1, on the reverse strand, counting down.
TGTATTATTGGGCCTTAAAAACTTATTCAAGTTCTTGATCCCTATTGAGTAAGGCATTGTAGGAGTACAATGAAGGGACGGTTTGTTTCCTAAAGAGCCAAGAATGTTGTGTCTTTGAAGAGGTTTTAGTAATAATAGAAAAAAACAACTTCAAATACCCTCCAATATAACTGAATACTATTCAGCGGCTGTAGTGTCATCTACATTACAGTAGTGTTCTTTACACCACAGGTGATTTTTCTGGGGTAAGTCAAAACAATGATGTAAATCTATCAAATCATATCTATTGTTAGTCAAGATAACCTTACTGTACTGTCTCTATCTGGACATGTTTTTACCACAACTGCTGTGCTAAAAAGCATTTTGTTGTTATTACTTTTTATGATGTTTGCAGCTTTTTCTCCTTTGAAAGATTCCTCACCTTACCATTAGCTTGGTCTGACCATGAAGAAGAAAATTACATAAATACACTTATTAGTTTGATTAGAGGACAACTTTCTGGCAATAGTATGGATGACTCAGATCGTGTTTCCTTGCTGTCAACCCCTTCCCCTGTTTTCACACAGTGGTTGAAGGACTACATAAAAGGCTGTGGTTGCTGTGCTGTCAGAGATGGTAGGAGCCCTATCTCTGTGCCTCACCTTGCAGGTTGGCTTTCACATTTACTTTTTGACTTGTTTTTTCTTCAGTTCTTCTGTTCTAAGGATTCCTATTCACTCTTCTTCCTGAAACACTGGCCAAGTTTTGATGGCTCAATTTTTTTTTCCTGCTTAAGGGAGACTTTTTGTGATGCAGATGACAATATAAACACAGCTCTCCTTGCTGAACCAGTCATTGAAAACTGGAAAAGCAGTTTCCCTTTTTCTCCAAAGATATAATCTACTATTAGAGAATATAACACTTTCCAAGCTGTGCAGGAAAAAAATATGTACATTTTCTCCATTGCATGGGAGATATGAGTTATGCCTCTGTTCTCGTTATGTTCTCCTCCAACTTTCAAACAGCATAAAAGGGGCTTTGTAAATGAAAAAATAACTTAGTAAGAGCAAAGTATTCCTTCCTCCATCTTTGGCTCTTAGAGAACAATCCTTGTCTTCAAAATTGCTGGTGTATGCTTTTTTGAACTGACACAATGTGCCAACTTCATGGAACAAGTGGTAATGCTTATGATACAAATACAATGGTGATTTTTTTAAATAGCATTACCTAAGTCTAGTCAAAGTAGCAAGGCTCATGGCTTGCAGCTCAAGGGAGGAAATTGCTTCATTAGAGAACCAGTGCTTCTTGCATGTACTACTACTAGAAGGGAGCATTCTAATGTTCCAAAAGAATTATAGTCCATCTTCTCTGCAAATTTAAGGAAGAACACTGTGTGTCATAAGCTCTGTACCTTTTTCTCAATTAATAAAACACCTGTGGTCACTCATGGGTTATGTATGCTTTATTGCAGAACTGCACAGCTTTGAAGTTTGGAGAGTTGTTTTCCTCTGAAAATTGAAACAATTAAAAGAATTCCTAATTCTCCAACTATTAACAGTTGCCTATTAACAGTGTTTCTAAATCTCACCTATGGTCTAGGTTGGCCAGTGATTGGGCGGCTCCTATTTCCACTTCTTTCCTTTTGAAGTTTGCAGTATAGCAATCCTTCATTAATTTCTGTCTAAGGCTAAGGAAAGAGAATGGGGTTTGGTTTTCCTATTAACAGACCTAATGTGTTTTTATTATCTCTATGTTGAGTTCGACATGCCATCATAGGAAATGCTTATATCATGTTACGATGTACTTCAGCTAATAAGCATGAAGCCATAGTTGATTGCTAGTGGTAGATACTGATTAATATGTAAAAAAAGGTCGTGTACCTTCAAAAAACCCAAACTACCTAACTACAGTTAGTGCTTCAACACATGCATTGTGTTAACCCTCACCCATGTCCTGGATTTTTTTTCCCCCTAACTTTGAAGAATTCAAACTGTTTCTTATCTGTGAAACACATTTTTCTTCAAGGAGAATTTTGGTCACTTCTGTATCCTTTTCAAGGTTTTCTTGTTACTGGGGATACAGGAATTTCAGGTGATTTTTTTCAAAGAGCATAACATAAGGCTAGTCAAGGTAGCAAGGCCCATGGCTTGCAGCTCAAAGGAGGAAATTGCTTCATTAGAGCACCAGAGCTTCTTGCATGTACTACTAAAGAGAAGGGAGCATACTGAGAACTATCTCAACCATGCATTGACAAGCCCAGTTTTGCAAGTTTACCAGAAAAATCTTCTTTTTAAGGAGTAGCCCTTTGCCAGCCACCAAAGAAAGGGTTACCATCATCCTCACAAGCTGCTTCAAGGCAAGACACCAGCATACTGTTCTGCTCAGGGTCTACAGGATAAAGCATCACAAACCAGCTAGGAGCAAATACATTTTCAGACATTTTCAAGCCCTACTAACTGCTAAAATGGTATTTCAGACATTATTCATATTTGCTCAGATGCCATTAGGTTCTGTGTGAAAAATCACTTCTGTAACACAGCTGCCCGTTTTACTTGTTTAAATGATGACTGGCAGGTTTTAGAAACTGGGTTCAGAGAATCATGGAAACAAATTGCATACCTTGCTCACTGGGCATTCAGCCTGTAAATTATGTGAGGTAGGTACTCTTTTTAAAATCAATAGCAAAAAGTATACACAATTTGATTAAATAGTATTGTATATTCATTAAAGCTGGTTTTTGTAGCTGAAAGCCTTCCTGCTGGAGCTCACAACAAAAATGTTTGTTTGAATCCTAAGCACTATTATTTTCCCACTTTTAATTAATGGGATAAATTATTATTGTTGTGATGCAGGGTTTTATTTCATAGTAGAGAAGTGTTTCTAGTTCAACTAAATGACTAATGCTCTGACAGCAGTACTTGTTCCTCCTTTGTTGCTTCTTATTTAAGAAGTTAGTCCCTCAGTCTTTCACAGAACACAAGTGTCTCATAAATTATCTGTGAAACCAATTCAGCAAATACTCTGTAGGTTGGAATTTGTTCTCGTAAACTGTGTGGGAAATCTTTGGTAATGGCATATGTATTGATGGACTGGACAAGCAGTTTTTGGTCGTCAGACAGCATAGTAACATAAATAACTGAATGAGTGTTAACTGTGATTCATCAAAAACCAAGAAATTCTTAGGAATGTTATAATTCATTTACCTCTTATAGTTATATTTAATAGAAAATACAAATATAGCAGTAATTCATATGCACTGCCATCAGCCCTGCCAGTTCTTAACTAATGTTTTCTGAAAACAAAACCACTTAGTTTTAAGTCAGTGTCTGAAGCAGTAATGTATATTCACTTACATAACCTGTGTTTTGCTCATGAAACAGAAAAGCAGAAGCACTTCTAGCCCAGTAGCTGTCTGGGTGACATTTCCACCCATACAGCTTCGGAAGTGTTTTCTTCACTAGCCCTTCACAATTCACTAGCTGTAGGTATGGCTCCCTCTTGTTGTGGTGGTTATCAAAATATTTTGGTGGATACAGGTTATCAGAGATGTTGTTTATACATGTGAAAAAAAGCAATATGGGAGCTATGCCTCAGATTTTAGCTGATGTTAAAACTGAATGCAGCCATTAGACAGGTGGTTATATACTGTATAGGTGGTTAGATACAGGTGGTTATATACTGTACCATTTGCTGGAGTTTTGGGGAGATGATAACCAATATATGCAATTACATTGCCATTCTGACCATGCATTTTTCAATCTTATCAACATATTTCAATCTTAACAACATCTCCTCTCCCCTCAGTCTTTTTGGTCATAATAATCTCTTAATTCCTTTTTTAACAATTTGGCTTCATTTTTTCCCATGCACTCTATGACTTCATATTTTTTTCCTTGTTTGTAGTATCAGTGAACCTCATCTTTTCTAAAGATCATAGACAGTTTTTACAGCTATTTCAGGAGCTCTGCTCTGTCCAGTGTTAATGCTGTCCTGTTCATTTGTAAATCTTTGTATATGGTTTTTAGCTTCTTCCAAAATGGAAGTTTCTTAGATAATTCTGTATTTCTTTAACTATTTTTCAGAATTGATCTTTTGTCTGTACATTCTTTGCATTAGCCAAACCCTCACATCCTAATCTTTCTGCCTTTGGAGGGCAGTTTATGATCTGGCTGCATATTGCTCTTTCCTTTGGCCAGCTATATCTTGTGAAATATTCAATTTACACAATAAACGTTATACTTATCAGTATAAGTAATAAGACATTCTCCTTAAGACATACTCCTTCCATAGCTTGGACCTTGGTCTCTTTTTTCTAGTTAGTCAGTTGACTTCCAAGGAGGATTGTGTGTTCTTCCTACTTGACATTATTTGGAGGAGCTATCCTCATATTCCCAAATTTATACTAAATACTTAGAGCAGATCTACACTACTCTTCCCTCTTTGTAAAAGTTTTGCCCTACAGGCTGAAATTGTTAATGCTTTTTATTATGACAGTCTAATGGCAGCTTTTGGTACTATTTGTACATATTTTTGAAGCTCCAATTAAAATAGTATGGGCCTAAAATCAGGTGTAATTCAGTAGTATTAAATCATCCTAACCACTGATAAACTTGAGACACAGAGGTCTGAACTGAGTGTTTTATAAGTCTCTGTTGGTGTAACTGTTGCACCTTTGTAATTTTCTTTAAATTAATGTTGTTATCGTAAAATTCAATTTAAAATTACGAAGAAAATATGCTTGCTGCTTGTACAGTTTCATACGCATCTTAAAATCAGCATAGAAGGTATTCTCTGCTTTGGAAAGAAGAGGTTGGTTGGGTTTTTTAATGTGAATACTAGCCTGATTACATTTAGACTGCAATTGTAGATATGGTTCCCAGTTGGCAAGGAAGAGTGTAAGATTTGCTGGTTTGTTTGTGAGTGTGTGTGTGTAGGCTGTGCTCACTGTTTGCTAACACCTTTGCTGACAGCCGCGATAAGCTGCGGGGCTGGCAAGAGAGTTCACCCAGCAGAGCCTGAGAAGATGAAAGGTCATTTTATGAAATGCAAACTGAGAAGCTATAACATAAACAAAACTGCTCTCAAAGAAGTACTGTTTCCTGCCTACATATACACAACTTTATACTTTTAGGCTGTAGTCCACACTTCATGCAATAAATAATCACTCCATTTCCATCTGAGTTGAACAGCAGAGAGGGACTTGAGTTGTGGTCTCCCCAAGACCCATTCTGCCCAATAATTAGGTCATCTCTAGGTCATCTTTTATATTTGTTAAATGAAAAGTGAATCGTGGCTTAGGGGGTTTGATAAAAGCTGTGAGAATTTCATTATTGAGTATTGCATAGTTTTCTGCTGTGGCATATCCAGTATCTCTCCTTTGGACTGGTGTTAGGAAGTACCTGCTGCATTGAGAAAGTAATGAAAACCAACTACAGTGATCCTAAATAGCAAAAAACAAAGTAAATGTTTCAAGCAAAGTTCATGGGATGTTGTAATTTTTAGATTCTGAATAAGAAAAGCAGCATTTCAAGTTTCTGCTATTGAGAAAAGCATCAGTGTGATTTCAAACATTGACATGGTAAAAATAGTGGTAAAGTGGTAAGCCCTAAAAGTTTCCATGATGTTGGCAATTGTTACTGACTCTAAAAAAATTATATTTCAGCTCTATACAAGAATTACTATGGAATTAAATCTGTTTGAATTCAACTAAATCAATGTTTCACTTTTTTCCCCTGGTCTGTAAAAGAAATTCTTTATTCTTGATGAGTATTTCACTGAAAGATCTGGTAGGAAAACTGGAACCTTTGTTAAAATTGGTGGCGATCTCTGAAAATCAGTGTTACTGTCCTTCTCTCTCATCTCTCCAATACTCCTGCTGTCTTCTTCTAATCACAAGTCTCAGACTGCACAGCTGTTCTGTAAATAGTCATCCCTTTTTTGTTCCTCTTATCTTCAGTGTTTTCCCAGCTTCCAAAAGACTACAATAACACCAAGCATCCTTCATTTCTCACCTCTGCTTCTGTTTCATTTGTGAATCCATCACTTCCTGCGTAACTTGACTCTTTTCATTCTTGTGCACTTACTTCTTGTCTGTAATCCAGCACGATTTTGGGCTTCTTATGGGTTCCCAGTACTACATCTTCCCTTCTCCCATTCTCCTACAATCTCAGCTCCTGGATGGGTTTTACCAAACTCACAGCTTTTAATTTCCACTCTGTCCTTAATGCCAGCTTTAATTGCTGATAAGTTAATTTTTTTTTTTGGCCACCTTCCTGGTCTGTCCCATGCTGCCTCATAAAAATCTACAAATCCACGATGGTTGTTGCTGTGCCTGAAGTTCATGTCCATGTGGTGTGTGCAGCAAGTTCAGCCCTGGCTAATCCATGTGTGGACTGAAACTTGCATTTATAGCAATTGGGAATGCTTTGTTTTTCCTTGCCTTCTGCCCTTTCCTGCTGTGTTTTTGCCTGATCTTTTTATGCCACACATGCACGGTGTCAAATCTAATGGGGCCTTAATTTACGCATCTTCATGTTACTGTAATTAATTAATAACTCCATCCTTTGTTAATTTTGACAACTGCTAAGAGGCTGAAGGGCAATTGTACTTCTAACCATCTGTACAAATGCAAAAATGCAAAAGACTGAAGATTGTCCATGGAAGGCGGGTTCTGCAGGCTGATGCATTAGCACGTAGTGAACTGGTCTGCATTATTCAGACAATTATTTTTCCCTAGCCTCTATTTTAGGGACAAGAAAAATAGTACTTTTACTATGATAAGAAGTACCTGTAACCTTCAAAAGCATGCTTGTGTTAACCAACTAAAGGATATTGAAGCAGGAGGGCCAACTCAGTGTTCAGGGCAGTAAAGTGGGAGAGCTCTTTCTGTACTGAATAAGAAAGAAAGAACATGTCTGTGCCTTTGACTTCATTAACAGGCTTCCTTACTCAATAGCTATGTGTTTGCATTGATGAGCTTTCTGAGTTCCTTCTGAGTCTCCCACGTGATGGGTTTTCTTACTAAAACAAAATAGAGCAATGGACATTTCCTCCTCCCCTTTAAATAAACATTCAGTTAGATTAATCAATTTGAATTTTA
>CM077463.1:24997953-25072953 GCA_039654755.1 Calcarius lapponicus | reverse complement strand
TAATACTTTCTTCCTAGTATGGAAGCCATGTAGGGATAGAGGAACTCTCCTGTTAGGGCTTGGATCACAGACTGCTCCTAAAGTCCTCAGCCCTGAGTGATGTAAGGGTCATTTTCAGAGCACCCTTTCCTGGTTTAGATGATGTTCTCTGTGGTACAAGGAAAATGAACTATATGTATTTTGTTGATTAGAAGAATTTGAAAGAAGAAACAAAATGTGAGTAGCAGATACAGAGTTAAAGGACAGAGGAGGAACTGTGATGGGAGGGTTGAGGAAGAAGCCATGGAGTTTCAAGGATGCACACTTGAAAGCAGAAAGAGAATCACAGTCAAGGAAAAAAATTCAGTAAAAACTCATCTTGTGTTGCAAAAAATATCTGAGTGACCAATGTACTTTTTTTGCTGCTTCAGAGCAATCCTAATTACATGCCTGCAGTTTGATGCCATGGCTGTTATATAACATTACTGCAGATAATGAAAGATGTTTGGCTATCTTCTTTCATTCCATTTGTTACCATACATATAATCCTGCATAAGTCAAACCAAAACATTTTTTTTTATTCTATTGACACCTCTTATGTAAGGATAATTAAAAAAATACTGCAATTTGTATAATCATGTGTTATTACATTGCATTCTTTGCTTAACATAATTTTTACTTGTGTAGGCACCTGGAACAGTTTATAAACCAGTGGATCAAAAGTCAGCCCCATGTGCTGCTTGGGATAAAAACCAGAATGAATAAAACAATCATGTTATCTATATTGATAATAATGTTCAGAAGTAGAAATCTGAGGGGAAAATATGGAATACTTAAAATCTATGCCAGAACTTATGAGCTTCTTTGAAGCATGAGTATTGTGAATGAGGCTACACTAACCCCATTCTGGTGATGTTTGTGATGCATAGACTCATCTACCTGTCCTGGTATTGTCTCAGGTGCTAAAATATCCCAGAATGTAAATTAGCACCTGTCTGCATACAACAAAGTGTCTAGCAAACTCCAGTTTTGCTACTGTGTGTATTTATGCTTCTAAAGCCTTCTCTTAAACACCTTATTCTATTATTTTTGGGCTGCTTTTCATAGCTTTTAAAGAGATGCCAAAAATCTGTCTTCATGCCATTTATTTGAAGAGATAACGCAAAATATTCTTTAACTTACTGTTTTTACATCTTTGAATCACAATGGATCCATGGGAAACTTTCACTGCAAAATTCAATTATACTTTTACTTAGTGGCCCTTACCCTTCATGAACAGTTTCCAAACTATTGCAAGGTCTGTCTGTGCACTGTATTTTGTTGAACATCTAGCACAATGTGCTTTAATTTCTGATTGGAATTTTTTCTCCTCTTTAATGGTTTCCTTAGTAAAATAACAAAATAATGAAAAAAAGAATCTGTTAGCAAGGTCTGTACCCCCTAATTGTTTCTGTATAATGCAAAGAGCAAATATCTTACACTGCTTCATGATTTTTATGATTAGCTGTGCTAAGTGTCCTAAGGGTTCTTCTTATCCTTCCTTATCTTAAAGGACCTACTACCTGAGGCTTAATAGACAAACTTCAGTTTGAAGGAGAAGAGGTGTTTTTGGCAATATAAGAGAAGAATGGCCCAAAATATCAAGTATTTTTTGCACATAGACCAATGATCAGAAAAGTGCTGTGAGGGCTAACTGTAACTTCCAACAGTTGCTGTGATGTGAATGAGATGTGAAAGATTCCTCAAGGCAGAAAGGGCCTTTTTTATTTCTCCTTTCCCAAGGATGGCCACTAACTAATTGCTTTCCCCCCCCCACCTCCTACAGGTTGGAAATAATTGCATAATGATTACAAAATCCATTTTTGCCCATATCTCTTGTTGTTCTCAATCAATGCCTCTCCTGCTTCTTAAGCTGGGCTCCAAAATTTTCTCAGATCATCCGACAGTACCTTCTTTTTCCTTGTTGGTTTTTTTTTTTTTTTTTTTTTCAAAATGTGCCGAGTGCATCAAGGATACAGTTTCAGTCTGTACTCCCGGTACTGTGCCAGGATATTGTGTCTCTTGTCAGTCAGTCGGTGACTTCCTAGCTGGAAGCCACAGCCTTTGGTGCACTGCAAGTGCAAACCAGGGTTAAGTGCCTGGAGCTAGCCAAGCCCTTCAGAAATGTTCCTTAAAGCCAAAAAATAGTTTTAAAAGATGAAAACTGCTCTGAGAGGCCAAGTGTTGAATCTAAAATGTCCAGCAAGTTCAGGGATATCCTCAGTTCCTTCTCAGAAGAACCTGAGAATGGTAACCTGATTTATTGAGATACAGGCAGTCCTTTCCGTTGGTCTGAATTACTGTAATTTTCCAGCAGCTCTCCAGTATTGGTACATGCAAAAAGAGTATGAAGAAACAACTCCTAACTCTGTATTTAAAATTTGTTTATGCATTTTGATTGTTAAAATCCAGTGAGAAATCTGTGGCCAAATGACTCAAAAAACTCCAACAGAAAATCATTGGTAGAACCTGATAAATGAGATGCAGAAAATGTAGATAAAATGTAAAAAATCAAAGTAGAAAACTTCATTTTTTTGGGTCAAGGGTACTTTTCTTAAACGGTGTGGAAAGCAGAGCTATCCTTGTATGATTTTTTTTTCTAAATAGTAAGGGACAAATGATAGTACTTGGCTAAACATGTGGGAATTATGGGTTATATTATTTCATTTTTCTACTTTATATTTAGTCATTTATCTTACTGTTTTAGCAGTTTGGACTTGAAAGGTAATTTGTTAGGAATTTTAAGCATTTTATGCATGTTAAGCACTCTTAAAATTGGAAGTATTACTTTGATCAAAAACTCTGCAACTCTGCTTCAAGACTCACTTAGGAGCCAGCTGGCAGAACTAGGCATAGCCCTATTCAGGGCTATTAATATTTATCATTAATCTGATAGTAAGTTATTAAAGCCTAAATGTCCTATTAAAATCTAACCATCCTGTAAGTCTGCAATTTTTTTCTTGTTTTTTGCTTTGATTGTGACATATTTTAAGACTGTTAGAATACTTTGGAAAGAAAACCAGAGAGAGTGTTCCGTGTGTTTTGTCCATTGCAATTTTGGACAGAGGGAGCCATGGTTACTATCATGAAATTTGATGAAAATAGGTTTTGTTTCCTTTTTCTGAAAAAAATCCCTTGATATGTTTGATGATACTTTAAATTATTTGACATGCTTCAATGTTTGTTCTATTAGGAAAAAACAGTGGAAATAAAACTTCTAACAGAAAGGAAAAGAATTCATGAAGAATTCATTAAGAAGTTTTTGAATATAAATAGTCTTTTCATTTCACTCTACTTTCTTCTAACAGTTACTTCTGTATATGTGAGGGTAGACCCGAATAATATTCCAAACAGACTGTTTGCTGAACAACTCTATGAACCCAACTCTATTTGTTCAGTTTGTTCATATCTCCACCTCCCATAACCATGATATTGCACTCCAGTTAATATTTCTTTATTACTTACAGTAATATATTTCCTTTTCTTGTTTCTTTTCCCTTTTTCTGTATCAAGGGGTAAGAGTTCTTATCTGAAAAATGAAGCTTTGATTTACTCCATAAACATCTGTGTTTGGCATATTCATTGGAAAATTGACGTAGCTGTGATTTTTCTCCCACACGATGTAGCTTCAAGCTCAGTCTATTAAGCTACTTTATTTCAGATAACTACTTTGATATCAAGATCTTGCCTGATCCTGCCATTGAAGCTGTTCAGCTGTTGTCACTGATGTGGCATTTCTGTTTGTAGGTCTGATGGAGGCTTAGTGCCCTCAAGTGATGCAGTTTGTATTGATCTTCATTGTTTTCTTACTGACCCAGTACCCACAAATAGAAAGATTTTTGTATTCACTTCTCTATTTCTCACCCCTTTTCTGAATTGAAGTTAAAGGTCTTCCTGACTCTCCTGGATATTTAGTCTAGGTGTGTCTCTACACATTTCCAGGTTTGTCTCTTTCATTTTATTTCCACATTGCCAAAGATCTATAGTATGTGTTAGAGCACCCCCTGCCTACTGATTCTTCTTTGACCACTGTGTGTTTCAAGATCTCATGGCAGAATAAATTGAAATGTGAGTTCTTGTGTTGAATGAACAGATTAAAAGAGCTGGTGCTGTTAGCTCTCACTTGCCATCTGAGACAAATTTCAGCTCGGTGAGTATTTCTTCCCTGTATTAAGCGGTAAAGTAAAAGCTGACCACTGTGATCACTGTTTTGAGTTTCAACTGGACAGAGTAAGGAAAAGCTCCTTGCAGCAATCTTGGCTAGTAGATAGTAACCAACCAGCCCTGCTGTGACAGAAAAAAAAGGAGCATGCTGATACACGTCTCCCTTCCAGTCTACTGCTCCAATCCCCATCAGCATTCTGCTGATTTCTTAATACAATAGGCAAAATATGATTGCAAAAGGAAACTTGCAGAGCAGTAGAAATTTTTCAAATATATTGTGTTTCCATTACTCTCTAGTGTAACTCTCATTTTTTTCCACAGACCCTCATTCATTTGTTAATTCAATCTCTCACTCGTTGTGAAAAATGATTATTCAGGACTAAGTCAAATATTACTTCCTATCGATACAATAGATGAGCTGTTGAAAGATGAGGTTTTATAAAACACTAGTTGTGGTTTTGTTGTTTTTTGTTTGTATATATCATCATAGATTTTTCCACTAAAATTTCCACTTACTAGTCACTGGTCCTGATACAGGAAATATGAGGAGATGCAAGTCTCTATTATTGGAATTTCAGATTCAGCTATCATAATATTTTTTTTTTTCATTATGAAACCTAACTGGAGGCATTTCTTCAGAAAAGTGGGGAGTATTTAGCAATTAGTAACAGTGAATTGAGAGTGGGATCCTTGCAGCATAAACTAAACAGTCAGACATAAGAGAAAATGTGTTTTTCCTAAATAAAAAGATGTGTTCTGACTATAAAATTGGATGCCAGAAAGTTGTATCTATTACATTGCCTAGCTGAACAGCTATAAAGTTTAACATGTAATATAAGTAAGTAAACTTGAATTTAGGATGCAGTTAAGAGCTTGAAGAGATTTGAAGGTCATGCCTTATTAGAATTGTCACACATATTTTTTTAGTAACAATAGCACTACTTGTTAGCCAGGTTTCTCACGTAGATTTGTATTTATACAGAATTTTGAAGCTTGAAGTATTCCACTAAAGCTTTGTTTGTTATTCCACCTACAGTCACAGAGCCCTGAGTTGTGCATTGTGCGTCAAAACATATTCCATTCTTTCAGAGTTCTTGGGGAGGAAATACGATGTAATTCATTATGCCCTGAAGATAAACAGTACCTCTTGACCTTTTCAAGAAAAGTTGCAATATTTTCTTATTCCAGAATGTAATATTGTACTGAGCCGATATCAATGTGATAAGATAAATGTTTCCTTTTCTAATGTAAACCAGAGTGCAGTACATTTATATAAAAATCTTGGGGGATACCCAAAGCCTCCAGATAAAAAGGGGCAGCTTGGCTATTGTAGGTCTGCATTTTTGAATTCTCAGTCTCAAAGCACAAAGGGCAAACTGTAGCTAGTCTTGAAGATGATGGCCATTTTTCAGAATGAACAGATTTTTGCGTTGCCCTGTTTAGGATCCTCCTAAAGAATTTTCAAGCAAATTTTAAAAAGTATAGAATTTGTTACCATTAAAAAAGAAACCGAATAAAAGCCCATAAAAATAGAGATTACCTGTCTTTCTTCTCAGTACCAGGATCTTTTGAGATATCCCAGTAGAAGCCTGTGAGTCAGTGCTACTCTAGGTGTAGTTAAATTGCTTTTTACAATACTCGGTATTTCAGGAAATAAAAGACTAATGAGGAGTATTGTTTTATCTCATTTCTTTTTCTGCATTTCCTGCAGTTGTTCAGAGCACAGTTTTCTTTAGTGTCTATTCTTTATTTCTCCATTGCATTGCACATGACATGTTTCTGATTGAAGAAGTTGGTTATGTGCAAATGTGGTCACCACTGAGGAGAGGGCTCTGAACAGGGAACTGTCAGCTTTGTTTCTGCCTGTAAGACAAAACATTGAAAGGCGAAAGCTTATTTGGCTTCATGGACTTAGCCCAAATGTTAATACAGAGTCCTAGTCTCTTTCCTGGCAAATCTCTCTTCCAATGGCCTCATTTATCTTTATATGTTAAATGCTTTTGTATGCAGTTCTGCTTATTATGTGGCATGTAAAAACCCTCTGTTATTCATGTGTATTCTGTTCACAGAAAAGAGTGGCTTTAACTGCAGCTACTATTTTATATGAAATGACATGTTATATTTTATAATCAGTTGGTTGTTACTGCTTCTGCTCTTACTGCGTTTGGGACTTCATAGATATTCTGAACGCTTACTACTGTAAGCAAAATAATACTGTTGCACTGCAAAGCAGTAACATATTTGAACCCCTTCAGGCTGAAAATAAGACTATTCTAAACATACTAATCACAGCATAAAATTAGATTCAGTAGGGATTAAAATATAGGAGAAAAGAGCAGTTAAGAACAGGGGTAAGAAGAAATGAAGTATCATTAAATTAATCTATTTTACTTATGCATCATGTTAATATAATTTTTTTTAACTTTTTGTTTATTATTTTTATTTATTTAAACCTAAGGAATAATCTGAAAATCTAAAGACAACATTTGGAAAGATTAAGGTCAGTATTAGGAAATTAACTGCAAAAAGTTTTGAGAGAAGACTTTTAAGTTCTTGAGTGAAACAGAAACATGAGTGAAGATGAGACTACCATGTTGGGCAATGTAAGGAAGCCCTTGGATGCACCCGGGAAGAAGACAACCATAATAAAAAAAGGAAGGCTGACTGATCAGAAGAAAAAAATGTACACAAGGTTTTTTAGGGCGTCACATTGACTAGGACTTCAAGAATAAAGGATTTGATTTTGGTTTGAAGACAAATGGTCTGTTCACCAGGGAACCAAGTAGAATGTATGAACTAGATATTCACTGGAAAAGAACTATTTGTAAACTGATGAAGTTTAGAGGCAAAGAACTTAGGTACTGTATTAGCAGATGTGCAGTCATGCATCTTACTTAGATGCTGTTCTGTCTTTGGTCCCCACATTTAAGACAGTTCCATATATCTACAGTAAAGACAATCCAAAATTTCCTCCAGCTTAAATATAAAGCTATTTCTAAAATATATTTTTATTTATTTATTCATTCATTTATTTAAAGTTTATGCAGTCTGTATTCCACAGTAAAAGAGCACACTAAGGCAGAAATGGTATAAATGACTCAGTGGTGTTTACTACTCAGTCTGCTGCTTATCTCCTCGCTCATTGTTGGGGATAGTTATATGATGTGTATCAAATTCATTCTGCAGCTGTCAGTTCCTGCAAGCATATAACCAGGCAGGTAAGATTTCTAGAAGGCAGATGGCAACATCACTAAGACAACTGCTCTAATTGGCATAATCAGTACAAGAAATGAAGAGTAAAAGAGCATGAAAATAGAATTACTTTTGTACCCCTTAAAAGGAGGCAGTGACTTTTGTACCCCTTAAAAGGAGGCAGTAGCCTTACTAGCTTCTGCAGCTGACTGTGCTGAACTTTCCCTGAACATAGAAAAAGTGCATTGTAATCTCCAAAACCATCCATCTGGCATCTTCCATTAACATTAAACAGAAAGGAAAGGAAAAAAAAAAAAGACGGGGATTGTTGTTGTTCAGAAACATTTATTTCTGACTTGAGGGTTCTATGGAAATGTTAGCCCTTGGTGGGAGGTGGCTCAGTCAAATTAACATCTCTGCACACTCCATTCTTGTGTCTCATGGCAGAATGGAGCTTGTCTGTGCCTTCAATTTCACTGTCACCTTGCTTTTCTTCTTCACTAGACTGAAGGGTTTTAAATCTGTTTGAAATCGGAATACTATGGATATTGCTTGAAATTAGCTACAGTGTGAGTAGACATGAAAGATTGACAGTTGAACACATATAGTAATCAGCAAGGGCAGGATTTAATTTCAGCTAATTTTTACTGGTTGAACACCCGTCCATATAAAGATATTTTATATTCAATTATATTTATAATGTTCTGGACCATCAACATATGGTAAAACTTAAAAGTATAAGCATTTAATTTAACACAGATTTGACTTGTCCCTTCTTCCTTTGCTTGTCAGGAGCTTTTATTCCTTTCTGTATAGGAAACACTTTCAGAAATGCAACTCTGGGTACAGGACCAGGTATCTTCTTATGTTTACTCCTACTAATTATTGGAATTTGAGGATGCATTAAAGGCTGTCGTGTGAAATGTTGAATTCTGTTTCCAAAACCTTTTTTTTTACTTGAGAAATTCAGGAAGTTTGCTGAAGCTGTATTACC
Source organism: Calcarius lapponicus (assembly GCA_039654755.1). NCBI lineage: Eukaryota > Metazoa > Chordata > Aves > Passeriformes > Fringillidae > Calcarius > Calcarius lapponicus. The sequence continues at coordinate 25,064,585 of CM077463.1, read as the reverse complement.
GTGTGGATGAATAGATATGGCTTGTGACAGGTTAGATACAACACAGTGATTTATGACTGTGTAAATTACATTTCTAAATCCCCTTCTTTTCTCTTGAGTAGAAACTTTCTTCTCCTTATCTTTCATTTTTGATTTTTATAAAACTATGGTTTTGAAGCTTTAGGTGTCATTGTTTTGTCTTCTTGTGATGCCTAATAAAAAAATTCCAGACTGAACCAAAATCAGAATTCTGCTGAGCCATGCAGTATGGGGTCATATTTTTTGCAAAACTTAAAAAAATATGTTCTAGAACAGAGATTAAATAAGGAGTTGCAACAGAGGCTTGTAGCTCTCAAAAATGAAGAAATGTTAAGCCAACTTTTTCTGAAAAAAACCTACAGCCTGGAAAACAAATGCTCAGGTTCCTGCCACTTGCATTTTCGCAAAATTTCAGAAATCACTTCTTCCAACAAGTTTAATGATTGGTAAAGGTGAGAATTCCTGTGGGCATTGCTCTTAGGGCTTTTTTGAACTTTAACTTTGTTGCAAAATGTCTATTTTGGAATGCTATTAATTCACATCTAAATAATTTTAAATGGGGATCTTGATATATCTTGTCTTGTAAGATGATGTAAGAGCTCGAGTGAATTTCATGTGTTCACATTTCAAAGAATGGGACCTATTAGGTCACTTTGGAGTCTACCAATGTTTGTTATAAAAGAGAGACTATCTATACTACTCTAACTGTGTCAGACTAGTCAGAAAAACACATGCCTTGAAAATTAACAATGTCAGTTCAATTAAAATTAAGTTTTTTTCTTGAGTAGCATAGTCATCTTTAGTCACTAAAATATCTATTCTCAATGATATTGTGCTGGCCTGATTTTTATACTCTGCCTACCATATGAGTCTTTTAAAATAACTTCTAGTTGGGAAGAAATTTAATTTCTCTTCAGTATTACTTCCATTGTTTCTATTTTGCTGCAATTCTCTTTGCACTCATTAAAAAATTGTAAAAAATTGTCCTTAACGTACAGGTTTTAGTCCTTGTAGTCTTTCTGTGATTCACCTCTTCTCTGTGTGTTTTATAGCAATGAAAGTAATACAGTTTTTCTTCAGAGAGGCCAGAATCTTCCCGAATTCTGATGCAGAAAGATACTACTGATGATTCCATCAGTAATTCATTTTCACAGTATGCTTTTCCAGAAGAATCCCATTTTCATAGTATCGTTAAAATAAACAAAAGTATTCATAATATTAAAAAATCCCAAAACCTTAAGTGCTTGAAGTTGGATCTTTTTACTCTTTTCACTTGTTTTTGTGCAAATGCCACTGGTGATACACCAAAGCCTTTGCAATCTGGCTCCAGAGTCCCAGTCACCTTTGCTGAATAACCTGCTTGCTCCTTTGCCAGTAGCTGATGGAGTTCAGTCCCATCATTGAGATCTGGGGCACTCTTGGAGTTGGTGACTAACCCGTGCTCTGGAGATGACTTATCTTAGAGCCCTTGTCAAATTACGTAACTCTGAATACTCAGTCTTAAGTGCCTAAACATGAGGATGAGAAATTACATATTAGTATTTACAGAAATTATTATACCATATTAGTATTTACAGAAATTATTATATGATACTGTTTTTGTGGATTTGATTGATGGTCTGGAAACACATGCTCTGGGAACTCTGGAAACACTTGCTTTGGATTCTTTGGGGGTTTTGCCACTGCTTCTTTATTGAAAGAATTGAAGATTTTTCATAAAACCATGGATGTTGTCAAAATTTTGACTTTCCTCAGTAGAACTCATCCCAGATGCATAGGCTGTCTATATAAAACTGGTACTTAAAACTCATCAGCAGATACACCATGGGAGGTTCAGGATGCAGCAGTTCAGAATGAAAGGAGTCTTGATTCCCCCCACCCTGGAGAGTCTGCTCTTGTTTCTGACAACATTTTTTTTTTCCAGCCTGTACAGATATGAAATTAAGGTTTTTTGACACTCTCACAAGCCATCCCAAAATCACAACCTGGCTGCTTCTGCCAAGAGAGGCTCCAAAACAACATTTGGCTTAACTGTTATGACCACATAGCCATGATCTTCACTAGTAAATTAAACACATGGATACTAAACCGAGCAGTTGACACAGGGTGAGACACATGTGAGCTAGCAAGCATTTTAGTCCCCAAAACTGGGATAGCTACACCCAGTTCTGTAGTCAAACTGGTCCTTGGAAAAGGCTGACTGCAGAGCTGTGCCAGGGCATAACTTGGGAGAGCATGGGTCAGCACAGGTGAAAAATGCATGCCCAGAGCTGTACTCACAGCTTGCTGGTGCAGAAAATCACATTCTCATTTACTCTCCAGTTTTCAGTGTAGGTGAAGCCTGAGAGAGTTGGTAAAAGTGATATTGTCATCATACCTTTTTTAGTAATGCACTCCCTATGTTTTTTGTAACTCTGTACATGAAAGTGTTTGCAGGGTTCATGCCTTAGTGTTATTAATGAACCTGGGGATTGCTGGAGAAGAGGCTGAGAACCTCTGACATTCATCTAAAATCAAAGATTGTTTCACCTGCTGGCAACAGCTCTTTCTTCAGGTAGCAGCATAAGCCTTATACCATAAACTGTGCTCCAGAAAGTATTTCAAAGCCATCCCAAAGTCCTCACATAAAATAGATTTTATTCTTCAGTCCACTGTCCTATGGCACAAGAAGATCCCTGGGAATTGCAGTAGACGAATAGGCATTATCCAGAAGGCTTTCTCATAAAAGACAAGGCCTTCTCACTAAAAATGCTATAACACTATGATGTCTGTCATGTATTTTTTCCCAAATTTCAGAGATTAAATTATCTATGCTTTATCTTGCAAAATAAAAAAATCAATCTCTGATAGATTATATAAAATTTCTAAAAGAAATTAAAATTCACTGTAGATTGTAACACTGTACTAGTATTGAGATATATTGTCAGGAATAGATCCGTGTTTTGTGTGGTACTTGAAACACATGGTATGAAGAAGTGATGATCTAGTAAGATAGATAAATGTTCACAGAGAAGATGCGTTGCATTGTGCCTAGTAAATTAAATTTAAAGGCAATATAATTACAGTTTGCTGAAATTTAAAATGTACCAAGAAGGAAAAAGAAAGTATTGTAGGAAGGAGAATCTGGAAAATATTTCTAGGACATAAAATCTGAGCTCTGTGCAATGTGTAAAGAGGACTGACTTTAGAAGAGCAGACTAGTGACTGAGCTTAGACTATAGTAAGTTGGTGACATGACAGTGGACGGAACAAATAAAAGCTGATTTTTCAGTTTTGATTTATGTAAAGAATAATGAAGGAATATATGGAGTAAAAATTATATCTAAACCTTATTTCCAACATATTTTGATCATGCACTAGATTGCAAATGTTTTTTTTAATGTGCGTGATAGTGATAGTGATTATGTAATATATTCTGCATGGTTCGGAGGAACTTTTTACAGTCTGATGCCAGAATACTGATGTGAAGTATTACCTATGTGGCACCAGCATACCTGAGTGTGTCTGCTTTTACAAATGCATTTAAAGGTGATAATGCCCCTGAGCATATTCATGATTATAATTCCTTTATTGGCTTACTGTTTAGGAAGATTACCATAGATGCCAAGGCAGTATAAAAAAAGATAATTTTTTCCTGGGTGAGTTTGATGAAGTGTGATAGAAACATCTACCTTTTAATTCAAATGTCTAACCTGTTGCGTTGCTCATGCATATTACTTGGGAATTCCTTGCACAGTTGCTATCAGTTCTCCAGCACCTAAATGCCCTGGGATTTGCAAAATGTCTTTATTCCTCTTCTGCAAAACAATTTTAATAGCTTCAGGTCTTTTCTTTTTCATCCCTGCAAGTTTCTAATCATAAAGAATATACTTCCTACTAGATGTCCTAACAAGGTCTGAAACTGGGATGAGGAGCCCGAGGACATTTGCCTGTCTCTCTATACTTGCATTTTAGCTTAAAATTAAAGCTCTTTGTCATTTCGCTCTTTTTATAATCTTCACTCTTAAAACTCCCCGAAGTGGAGAACGCCTTCTCAGTAGCACTGTCTACACGGACTGTTAAGGCTACCCTTCAAAACATACAATTCACTTGCCAACTACAGCAAGAACCTGAAGGTTGGTATTCTTCAGAGACTGAGGTGTCTGTGTGTTGGATTGTGCCTTCTAGATCATCACAAAATGCACCAAAAAGTTAGAAGGTGGATACGCAGTCCAAGGGAAGAGCTGAAATTGTAATAATTCAAGCAGGTCAGAGTAGACTGTAAATGCAGATGTCAATTATATAAAACATATATAAACATATAAAGCATATATGTTTTATACAAATATATAAACCAATTTGTGATCATAAAACAGAGGTTCCTCTGGCGTCTCGCTGTCCACAATTAGTGCCTATTTTAGTGCTCAGAATTATTCCAAGGAGTTTAGATCAGACCTTTTGTTTTCAATGCATTTCAGAACTATTCAGAGTTATTGCCCAGTGCCACCATTGATAAGTTTAGTGTCTAGAAATGGGCTGCTATTTGCATAATTTATTTTATATCATATTAAAACAAGTTTTTACTGGTTTGTTTGGTTTTTTTTAATTGCAGACCAAACTCCTCTTCTGTCTTCAAAATATGGTTTCTCAAAAGCCTTGAAAGACTGCAAATAAAATGGCTATTGTTATATTGCCTGTTTACATTCATGTTTATTTCTTCCCCAATCACTCTTTTATTGAATATGTTCCTGTTAGTTTAGTTTATGTTAACTGAAGTTTTAGAAAGCATTACAAAAATATCCATAAGAAAAAAAAAATATATGCAGTAGGATTTCAGTTCACCTGATTTACCTTTAGTAATATAGAATGATTTTTAATGTTGTTGAGATTACATAGTGACTTTGGATCAAATTAGTTCATTAAAAACATGGCCAAAAATCAATCAGATTGTTTTTTGCTTTTTTATTTGTGATGATGTCTGACTTAAGTTGATCTAGTGGTGCTTTGGACCCTCATCCTTGCCTTATTTTTCTCTCCTCTTCTTAATTCTCCATGCCAGCCACACATCTCTGTTGTTTCTAGCAAGAATTGTAATAAGAAGAAAATCTTGTTTTCTGCTACTGTTGTGTCCATACTTGGAGGTGAGGACACAAGAATCCTAATCAGGATCTCTGGCTACAGTTAGGGCACAGAGCATTTATTTCTAAGCCATCTCCTGTTCTGTATGCACTATTTCTCTGTTCAGTCCAAAATTTCAAGGATAGTCTCATAAACACAAAAGTGGTCATGTAAGGTCGGAAAATTCCAAAGAGCAACTCTGTATGTGCAGCTCTTGCTGATCCTCTGCTGTTAGCTCACCATGGAAACAAACCATGCTGGAGCTTCATGATACTCAGTTTATGAGAACATGGTGTTATTTGAAATGTAGCAAGGTGTTAGACATCACAGTAATCCGAACTTGGCATGCTTTCACAGGAGCCACACAATCAAATAAAACAGGGCTGTGAGACACTTCTAAAGATCTCCTGTGTCCCAGGGCAGAATTGGTGCTCTTAACTGTTCCCTGAGATGATTCTTGAACAGGTTCAGTGATAATGATTTTGCAGCATGTACACAATTTATTGTACTCCTTCACTACTCTACCACTGGAAAGTTTCTTTATAAATTTAATTAAATCTCTCTGGATTCAGTTTAAGGCAGTTTTTGCTTGTGTTTCCCATGGAATACAATTAATTTGTTCTGTGCAAGAACTTGCTGATGACTGTTACCTCTTTAGGGTTGGGATTAATTCCTGTTTTTATGATTAGACTTCTGCCATCCCATATGTTGGTAGTTGACATCATTATTACCATTCCTACCTGGCTGCTGGTAAAATGATCCACCTCTTTGAACCATTGTGTCCCAAGCTGGGTACATTTCACTAACTGAGTCTTTAGAAGATTGAAGAGAGTATAAGTTTTGTATGGTACTTCTATTTTTATATCCCAGTTGCTTTTGTCATAATAATATGACAGGATTTTTTTTTTATGTCTTCAATGCATGATTTTCACCATACTCTTTGTATTAAATTTAAGACTTCTTTAAATCATACTCTTGTAAGAACTAAAAGTCAATAATTAGAGCTATTAAAACTATTTAAAACATCCTTTAAATTTATAAAATCAAATGTGAAACCCAGTCATGACCTTTTTCTTCTCCACTGATAATCAACTGGATATTTCAGTAATGGCTTTTGTGCCTTCCTCCCATACACTAAAAGCTTGATATGACCATCTTGATAATATTTTCTTTCATGATTACAGTCTCACTCATTCCTGTGGATATGGATTTGAAGGGGCAGTGGTAAATCAAATTGTTATCATTTAAATATTTGGAGCCCTTTCAATCAGTGGCTTTTCAATGGATATGTAATTTCTCACACTTGGATTGGCTGAGAGAGTTTGATTAGTACAATTATGGTAATTTTATTTAATTTTGGTACCATGTAGATCCATTTTCTTTGATGGGTAGTTTTGGTTACTAGCTTGCAAGGAGGGTATCCGGATGAGAGATCTTTGCTTCTGATACTTGGTGTCAGCACTCCTTTACCAGTGAGTGCAGAATGTAATTTAATTGAAAATAAATTGTAAAGATAGACATATTTCATTCTGACTTCAAAATGGCTAGGGCTATTTTAGGGTAAAATTGTTTTGGCATTTGTTCTTCACATGTTATTTTACCTCTCTGTATTGCTTAACAAAATTAATCAGTCCTCAGATCTGTCCTCTCAAACTTGAGGTTCTATTCTGGGAATCTTGCTGTTGGCCAGAACAAGATGTTAGTGTGCATGCTTCCTTCTGGTTTGTATCTACCTCACTTCTTGGTTTAGTTTATATCTTGGTGATGATTTTTTGTTAGTAATTTGATTAGTAATCTCCATGTTTAATTCATTGTCTTTATTTTAAAATTTCCTTTCAGATTTCTATCTGTTAAAACTCTTGCCTTCTAATAACCTTCTAACAGTTGCAATTCTTCCTTTGATACTCTGTTTCTTTCCACTCCCAAAGTTGTTCCGAATTTTGATCTCAATACACATGGGGCTGGCCATGGTTTACCTTGCATCAGTTCCTTTCTTATTTATAAATTATCAAATAATCTCTTATTCTACATAAGTCAACACTGCTTTGTTTCTGACTGCTTTAATTGAAAGTAGGTTTCACAGCCAGTAAGGAAATGTCTACAATGGAAAAACTTGAAAGAAGTTTTTTAACCAACTCCTCTCAAATCTTATGTATGCATTCTACCTATATGCATAATATTATATAAACTTGTAATAATTTTAAGGTTTTTTTTTTTTATTTCTGGCTTCACACGTGTCATAGGTGCATGGATTTTTTTTCTTTGTCTGCACACTTAAATAGCTTTTTTATTTCAGTTAGTAGATTTTCATTGGAAATAGATCATACCAGTTTTCATGTGGAAATCTGGTATGTGCCACAATTACCACATTTTTTTCATGCAGAACTGAGAGATTAGCTCTCCTGTTTAACTATTACATGTCCCAATCTTTTAAAAATCACATCCCATGGAATTAAATAGCAGTATCAGAATATTTGTGAGCTTGGATTGCTGTTTTTTTATGTGCACACTGTTTTGTTTTGTTTGTTTTTTTTTTAATTTAATAAATTAGTCACTGTGTAATGTAAGGAGCAGCAAAGAAGTAAGAGTAGACTGTTTGCTTCTGTGTGTGCAAAAAGAAAGTTAAGTTCAGGCATGTGGGATGAAAGAAAGGAGATTGTCAGGTTCAAGCACAACTTTGGTGTTGTGAGCCCCCATCTCTCCTAACCCTTGACATTTGCATTCTTCAGCTGGTTTGAGCTTTGGAGAAAGCATTTGGATTTGCTGTCAGGCACCATGTTAAGCGTGGTCTGACATGGAGCCCTAGTGACCAATGCAGTCTATGTCTACAGGGAAGACATTCCTGCTAATACTGCCAGGAATTGAAGCATGGAACTGTTATGGGTGTTTTGTTTCTAGTTCTTGGTCAGTCAAATAATGGTCAGGGAAAATTAAAGAGTTGTTTTTGCAGAAGTCTTTAGAATCTATTAAATTGGTTTATAGGGAGAGAAGCTAAATTGGCTTTATAAAATGAAATATGTAAACTGCTAATTCCTAATGCCCTGTATTTATTTAGCATCCTTCACACAGGGAAAAAAAAAAAGGAAGACACTAAACGAAAAAACCCACAACCAAACAACAACAACAACAACAACAAAATACCAAAACAATTAGAGTGAAAAAAAAATCTGGTAATTAACTATTATTTTTCACAAAACTAGCCTAATTACAAATCAGTCATGGTGAAATGAAAGGTCAATAACTACAGATGCATAATTTCTCTCTGATAGATTGCTGTTTGAAAATAGGTTTATGAAAATTATGTGATTAATTTCCTTTTATTAAACAGCATTATAAGACTTCATGTTGCATTTATCACTTTATTACTGTTACTTTTTCTCTTCAACTGAAAATTAATCCTGGATAACATCAGGATAGAACAGAAGTTCAGGTAGATTGAGGATCATTTCTTCTGCTGGCATTTGTGTTGCAGGGAAGACCACAAATCTGAATCAAAACTGAATCAAAATCAGAGCCTCAGTATACTGAAACTGGCAGTATCAGCCTAAGAAAACAAACCACACACACACACACCATCACACTTGCTGCTAAACAACCAACCAACAGCAAAGTGCTTTTAGTCCAAGGAAACAAGAGCCATATCCAGACATATTCTTATGTTTTCTGAGCTGAAGCACTTGAGGAATGTAAGTATGTAAGTTGAACTGTGATCCAGAATGTCTTTTTCTACTTGCCCCCAACCCTCAATGTGCTCTGCTGCTTTACTTTGAAATTCCCCAGGCATGAAGAGTTGCTGTCCTGAACAAATGAAGAATTTTCCCAGCCTTGGAAAAGCTGGGCAGCCTGGGGATCCAAGAGCCAGGCAATCATTTTTACAAATTCCTGTAGTGTTAATGTAGCAGATGTTTTCAAACATATTCAATGTGCACTTAATCCTGCCCTTAGGGTTGGGCTTACGACCTCATTTGGTGGCCACTACCACTTCTTGTCATCCTGTCTAGCAGCCTGGTGGTAGGAGTATTTGGGATTGTAATACAGTCAAAGACTATTGCCTCTTCTTCTGGAAGTTTCAAACATTTGGATCTCTTCCAGGTCTGTGTTCTACTATTAGGCAAGGCACCCTAATCTAAATTTAGAAGACAGAAAAACCTTCTTTTTGCTTGAGTATTGGCATAGTCCAATGTTGGGTTAATTGAATGAAATCCTTCTTAGGGAATATCTAGGTTTTTTAGGTAATATATTCCTTGAAATTGGTGCCAACAGCCTTAGCTGTCTGTTCTACTTCTATAGACAAACACTGTAAAAATTGTTCAGTCTATCTCTTGTAGGTAAAATCAGACAGGTTGTGTGGTTTGGATTTCTGTTACGTATAGGGAGACTTTCCAGTGTGGCACATTTGTCCTCAATTTTCTCTGTGTGACTTAGAGAAAAAAGAGTGTTTTTTCGCTGGGGAACATAGGAGTTTGCTTTCTCTATCGAGGCTTCTGGAGAGACTACTCATCTTAAATTCAAGATTTTTTGACTAGTGCTAGCTGCTTTGCTACTCCATTTGGAAAGATTATAAGCTTCTGTGCTGACTGACTCTGATATTCATTAGAGAACTTTCTGGGCAAACACAATCAGTGAGAGACAAAGGTTTAGCCATATCATTTGAGTGCTATTAGGAAGACTTAAACAATGTTGTCTTTCAGTCACTATCTTTTGAGAGTTTTCTACAACTGTGGGTAATTCTGGGATTCTTGTTGGGAGCCAGACAGAGAATAGGCCCTGAGCAGGTTATAAAGGGTCAGAGGTTCTCCTGAAGTATTTTTTATAATAAATGTAGCTGTGTAATCATTTAGTTAACTTGTTATTCAACCAGTGCAGAGCAGTCTTTGGCCTTAAATCCAGCTTAGCATGTTGATATGTTTCGGTTGCATAGTGCTACCAGCGAGATGACTCTCGTTTGACATATTCAGCCATTTGGAAACTTAGATGTTCAGAAACTTATTTTACGTTCAGCAGGAATATTAGGGTATGCAGTCATTTGAAAAAATAAAATAGGTATTCAGAATTAGGAAAGAAAAGAATCTGGTCGACTCCTGGCAAGTGTTTTGGTTATCTGCAGAGTATACACCTCTTGTCAGTATAAATAGGGAGTGCCTGTATAAACATTCTTGTTTCGCCTGTTCCACATAATAGTTTCTTGTATCATATTTCTTTTGACCTCGCTATCTGAAACCAATTACAGGAGATCCATTTGGGCTGCATCTATTTTCATAAGAAGCCCAGGCAGCAGTGTTTTTCTCAGAGATGAATATCAACATCAAATATCCTTCTGAGTGCTTTGTTATTTATGTTTCAGAGAGATTTTGTAGCCTTCAGCTCTCAAGAATGTGTCACGCTGTGCTGTTTATACATTGACGATATTAATGGGCATAGATGTCATTTTTCATTTTAACGTCTCAAATGCAACAGGCTGATAGGTTAAACATTCGTGGTTTTAAAGGAAGGATATGAGTGACATCTGTTTCCTAAAAATACACATACATTTAATTTCTAGAAAACAGAGTAATAAGCTTACCATCTTTAGGTGACACCTTTCACTTTATTAGAATGGTAAAACTTTAAAAATAATTTTGAATCACGCTTAGATCAAACAGAAGGGTTTGGAATACAATATTAAAGGAAGTTATATCTCCTAGTAACATTGCCAACAAACAGCAAAGCCTACCGCAATTTATCAACTTTAATAGCGTGAGTTATATGCAATTATTTTCATTTCTGTTCTGCTTATATTTTAGCTATGCCAAAGCTTCGTAGTAAATATTAAGAAGTACTGTTCCCAATAAATATTTTACTAGAAGACACAGTGAGTTCTGGAAACCACATGCCCAAATTTTCCTTCCTATATAGCCATTACTTAAAGCATCATAATGATTTTCATTTATGTAATTAAAACAATTTCTAATCCTCAGTTCTTTTTATTGCTTTTGTCTACATTGGATTTTTTAAATAGTTTTACTAATTTAGATAATTAAAGAAAAGTTCCTACTAAATTTGCAACAAGGGTTATTGGGAACTAGATACAATTTTGAGTGCCATAGAATCTGTTCTTTCTGCACTTAACTTGAGGTGGGACTCAACGTAGATTTGATTTGTCAGATTTATAAGCATCTGTTATTTTGTCTTCATTACACTGTTTTTAGATCACGAGTTATTGTCAGAGAAATTTATAAATGATACATGGGATGGCTGTTTACTAGAAGTGTAGATGTTAAAGTATGAATTTTGTAAAATACTTTCAAGTTGTCAATTTATTTTGCAAAGATTTAATAGCAGCAAATGAATTTTTAGAACTATTGTTTTACAGTCTCATGATCTTCACTTATGAATAATGTCAGTATAATGCTTTGAAATTAACAGTATTTCTGAGAGGTTGTTTACTATGTAGCAAAACGTAAAGTTAAGCAGCACACTTGGAGAAAAAAATACTATATGATGACTGCTCTAAGAACAAAGGCTGACAGTGATTTCTCCTTATGAGTTTTAAATCATCTCTGATCTCTTGAAATTGTTTTCTGTTCTTCTTCTATCTCCTGTGTTTACAATAATCTAAACTGCCACAATAAGATCACTGAAGTATTCAGGTAGTCATCATTTATAAGACATTCTGTATTAAAAGATAAGCCTTTACTCCTTTAGAGATATCCCAACCAGCACACATGAATCAAAATAGTTTAAGTAGTAGAGCCTTTTATGCAAGCATATCCTGTTGTGCTGCCTTGCTTTTTCATGAAGTGTGACTCTTTTTGTAGTTAGCTGTAGGAAGTCATACTTTCTTAGGTTCATTCCACAGGAGTATGCTTGCCACAATTTGAAATCAGTCTAGATTAAATCTAAGCTACAGCAGGCTATGATTCTCTAATTTTCAAGTACTGTAAATGTACAGATTTACTGGATGTTTACTTGCTTGTTTTATTGTATTGATGTGAAGACACTGCTGCTGAGGAAGATTAGGATTTCTGCAACTGCCAAAAATAAAAGATTATTGTCTTTATGGTTTTTTTTTTTCCATTTCCTCTTACTCCAGATCTCTTCTCTCATTCTCCTGGCAGTATCACCCCAAGTGGTGAGGTTGGTTTTCCTCTGCAGTCTCATGAATTCAGGAGTGCAGTAGTTCTCTTGCTTCCATTCAAGTTTTCCTTTTGGAGAGCACTAGAGATTAAGGAATACAAATTTGCACATATCTTCTGTTTGTGCTTATAATCTGTTTTTGCTTCAACCACTGCAAGAAGTTGGGACCAAATCCTGGTGCCCCTGAAATCAACAGATACATTTATCTCTGATCTCAGGCAGAGAAATACTGTCCTTAAGGATATGCTCAAGAACTGTGAGTGCTGAAGATATCATGCACCCAGTGGTTCCTTGGTAACAAAATATTTCAAGTGCACTTTTAAATATGTTAACTTTTTGTTTATTTTTGGCAGAGAGAAGATAGTTCTGTGTGTCTCATTGCTTAGGTTCAGAGGAATGTATACTCTTTGTGTAGCTGACCTGTAATTACTTGAGAATTTGATGAAACAATACAGGGATTGTTGTGGGAATGTCTCCAAATGTTAAAAGTCTGCTCTGCAAACTTTGTACCAGGGCCTTCTATGGGGAGACAAATCAATGTTGTTAGGAGATGGTACTAGTGCATTCACTTTGTTTACTTTGGTTTTCTATGTCTGCCTGCCTTCTCAGAAAACTTGCTTGGAGCCAGACTGTAGCAGCCCTCTCTCTGTCTTTTCATAATTGATCAGGGGATGACTGCCTTCCCTGAGGGTTAAGACGTGGCAACTTTTTCTGTTTGCTCAGCATCTCAATGCAGTAGTTCAAACATTGTTCACACCAGCTGGCAGTGTAATGCCATATGCACATCTTGTCAAAGCAACTGTTGTCATGGATACTAGAAACTATCTTAAAAACCAGCTCATTTGAGTCTAATCAAAATTGTACCTTTCTTTATCAGTTGAGAATCTGTATTATTTTAGGGAACATTGATCAAATGGCATTTGTTGCAGTACATTCCATCTACAGTAGGTTTTAATAACAGAAATAATAGTGTGATGTATTGTAAAGCTATAACTGCTATTTATTGAGCTGATTTTTCTAAGGGGAAAAAATGAGTTCTCCAGGTAGTTTCAGTGGAAATGTTTTGAATCACGTTTTTTGGGTTTGCCTTTTTTTTTATTTCTAAATAAGTACCACTTTATAGCACTTGACATTTTAGAAATAATTTTATAGGGAAAAATAATACAGATTAGCATTCTTCAGGTAGGTAGAATGTTTGTTTACATTTCATATGTTTAACTGTATTTGGCTGAGTTGGAATGAAAACGTAAAATAAATGAAAACATCTTCTATTTTGATTGGTATACTGTCATCCCTGAGCCTGATCTGGTTGGTTGAGTAATAATTTCTTTGTTCTCTGATTTTCCTAAGAATGCAAATTAAAACCACTCATTTTTATTTGGCATTAAAACTGTACTCCTTTTTTTTGTCAAAGGAGAGGTTTCTCCTTGAATTGTAAGTACAAAAAGTGTTTTTAATCTTCAATGAACATCCTTATTAATTCACTTTCAAGATAATCTGATGTTGATTTGTCAAATTTAATTACAGCTTCTGGTAACACTTGAAGTCTACTTGCTTTTACTTCAAATTGTAATACGAAAATGCAAATTGAATGATAATTTGCAAGGGAGTGGGCATTTTAGTTGAACACTCAAAGACAAGTTCCTTGTGGAAATGAGGCTATTGATGCAGTTTATGATTTTTCCTCTTCAAGCACTTCAAACAAATTAACTTTATTTCCTGCAGGATTTCATGTACATCCATAAATTCTAGTGGAGTTTTATATATGTACTTTCAGAATATTTTTTTAATGTTTCAACTAAAAAAAAAAACCAACCCTGAAGTGTGAAATATAGCAAATACAAATTGAATAGGAGGGGATTTTGTTCATTCAATTGGACTTTTACCTAAAATTAGCAATGAGTAACTGATTTCTTTCTAGGAATTGGTTGAATTTATTTACTTTTTTTTTTTTTTTTTTTTTTTTTTTTTACTTTTAGGCACTCCAGGCAGCAAGGCAGCTGCTTTTACAGCAACAGACAAGTGGACTGAAATCTCCTAAGGGCAGTGAGAAACAGAGACCGCTGCAGGTTAGTAAAGTCTCCTTGCTTTTGGGACCTTAATGTCAGGGAAGAGTGCGGAGCTGGCTGACACGTGCGGGCTGTGTGGCAGTGCCTGTCCTCTAAGCCGTGTGTGTGCATATTCACATGCTGCTGCTTACTTCACAGGGAAAAACCACTGCAGGATACAAAAGCCTTTTGTGTCTGTACATGCTTAAAAGGTCTGAGACTAGGTCTGAGTTCAGTAACTGTGGTACATTAATTCTTTATAGACATGTTCCAGGATTGGTATGTGGTTTTTATACGTACATGGTTTAAGTTGTAAAAACATGTTAAGACTAGGAGCAAAACAGTATCTATGAAAAAACAGAGAAAAGCTAAATACCTCACAGTTACTATACCTAAGTGACAGAGAAGTGTTCAGAAACTTACCACCACAAGTGCATGAAATTATGAAATCTGCTTCTGCCATTTTGGAACAAAACATATGTCATGAAATTTCACGTTAGGATGTTGTTGGGATTTAGATTGTGAATGAGTAAACAGAATTTCTGCTATTGAATAGTTATTTTAAATGCATTAGTAAAAACAGAAAGAGAGTTTTATTCCTAGAAAATTTTATCAGTATGTTATTTTTATGAGGTATTAATCATTTATTCTTAATGCAGAGTTCCATATCAAATTGCATTCTGCTGACAAAACTTGTTCTCTCTTGTATATAGAGCAATATGGGTGCTTAACTGCTGAATTGCATTTTATTACAGACAATTTTATTTTGTTCAGGAAATTAAAAAAGTATAAATCCTACCATTCTCTTCCTCACATCTATTTTTCTGGGTGTGCATTTATTCTCTCAGGACTTCCCCTGTTTTCTGATGGAGTAGGGTGTTTTTATCTCATTTTAGTTTTTGTCATGCATAATGGAGGACCCCAGGCACTAGAATGTATTTTTTTTTTCTCCACCAGGGAAATGTGGGGAAATTTGTTCGCTTGTGCATTTTCTGAATGTGATTCTCATTGTCTCCTTTTCTTTGTGAAACTTGGTAGAGCAGTGTTGGACACAGCAAACAGTTCCACATTCCTGATCAGTGCTCTTCAAATACACTTTTAAGGTTTTATTTATTTGCTCAGAACCAAACAAGAATTTAGGAATATGGCTAAAGAAAATGGAAAAAAGGAAAACAGAACATGATGGCATCCTGCCTTACTGTAGTTGTAGTCCATTCCTGGCTAAGGCTGAGTCCTGGGACCCTCTCAACTTCCCACTCTTCACCCTTTACTTTGCTTTGTAAGTGCAAATTCACATTTGCTTTGTATCAAATACCTTCGGCACTGAAGGCACATAAGAAGAGTAGCCATAAAGGTAGATGCTTATGAACTATATGGGTTTTTTAAGTTTTTAAAGTGGAATTAGTGACCTTGAAGGGTTCAACTGTGAAAATTATTTATTTAATTACTATTGTGAAAGTGCTTCATTCTGCATAGCTCCTCATTCTGAAAGGTAACATGGGTTGTATAAGGAGTGTACAAGATCCATCTAGCCCTATGTTCTGTCTCTAAATTGATCAGGACCAGGCACTAAGGAAGGTATATGAAACAGGCATAAATAGTGGTATTTTCCCTGTATATGTTTTCCGTATTTTTTCTTACTTTAATCCTCCACCTTTTTAACCAGCACAGTCCAGGAGCTACTGACTTCTCTTTTCACATTCTCCACCCATTCACAAACTTCATTTTCAGGGTTCAAGAAGTCTGGGGGTGCACTGTTTGTAGTAGGCATTGTTGAAATGATAGAAAATTATGTTTGGAGGCAAAGACAGAACCCAGAGGATGATGAGATGAAGAGAAGGAACCTTGTGCTTTCATGCTCTTAAAACACTAACTATGGCCTGGTGCCCTTTAAATGCTAGGGCTTGATGTGTTGGTGCTGTATCACCAAGCCCAGGATCAGCATCTCATGAGTCACACTTGAGAGGCAGGAAGAAGAAAATAAAGCAAATAATTTTATTTTCAGAAATTGTTACATGCTCCCTAAAGTCTAGATTATTTCCTATTTTCCAACTTTTTCTTTCATCATTAGTGTGGACATAGTGTCTCTTACGGGCCTTGAACACTTCACTTGGTTCATTTTTAAAGGAGAGGAGAAATGGAATTTTCTTCCAGACTTTGGTTTTATGTATCAAATACCATGTAAATTCAGGTATGAGCACAAGCTACATTTTAATTTTCTTTTTTAGTGAAAAGAATGTATAAAGGTTTTGGAAATGAGTCCTTTGAGCTTTTCTACTTCTGTCTCTTACTGTTCATTGTTCATCATATAGTGGGAACTCACATTTTGATCACCATGTTGCCTGTTTGACCAAATACTGTCATAAAATTTTACAGCACTATTATTTGCTTATGGCAAATTTAATGATAACTTTAGCCAAAATCTTCTAGCAGTAGAAATTGCTAAATTTTTATAAGCTTTATAAGACAAAATTGAAGGTTATAAGGCAAAAATACTTGCACTTGTGTTTGTGATTGAGAAAACAGACTTCTCCTAATATTTTAAAATACTTTTAAATTAGTGCATATCTAATTTCCTCCATTTCGGAGCAATTTACTAATCTGGCAACTGTGGATATGTTAGAATAGATTTATAAATCTAGTAAAAATGCAATAAAACCTTTAAAACTAGCTCACACATCTGCAAGCATATGTGGCTATTAGGTAAGCCTTGCCATGCATCTTGTGCTCTGTAGTTTGATGTAAAATATTCTATTGTTCCATGAGACAAAGAGGAAAAAAACTAGTATTTATTTTAGTGGCCATCTTTTTGGGGGGAAAGTATCATTTGGTGGTTTTATGTATGTTCTCTTTGTTGTTTCATAATGCGTCAAGTATTTTAGTGACTTACAGCACCTACTAGCTAATCAGCAAGTTGAAAGCTGATTGAAGAAACCTTCAAATTTGCGTCCTCAACTTTGCAAAAAGAGGGTGTTGGGTAAGTTGTCATGTTCTACTGTGCTTTACTGAGGGGATGGCTTTAGGGGAACTGCTGAAATTTTCCTAGAATAATTTGAGTGTCTTTTGTATCCTCATGAAAAGCCTTTACAAATGTACCACTAGCTATGTGATCTGTTGTAAAAGTGCAGAAGTTTTTGTTTTAGTTTCTAGTGCAAAAGTTACATTTAACTAGTAGTTATCCTGTATTTTCAGGGACAGGAGGCTTATATTTAGATTGCGATTTAAAAGAATACCTGCAAAAATTGCAGTTTGAGATAGACGCTTGCCTTGATCTACTATTACTTTCATTTACATTTGTCTGGGTTTCACACTGCAGATGGCATAACCATTAGCATGTCTTATGTAAAACAGAAGAAGAAAAACATCCCTTTTGACAAGCTTGAGTACCAATTGTGGTAGTGATTTTACTTTCATGTATAGATATCCGAATAAATGTATTTGAAACATGTTTATATATGCCATTCATTACACTGATGCACCAATTGAATGGACCCAATCAGTATACATACATCGATTAATGACATATTGCAAAATAGCTTTGGAGGGTTTGTGATCAGAGTTGAGGGCAATGTTAACCTGAATATGATGAGATAATAGCATTTACTATTTTACTGTGCATCCAGTAAAATATTGCTGTAGTAAGATTAAGATTTTTGTTGTGCCATTTTTTGTTTCAGAATATTTTTCTTTTCTGTAGAATTGGTTATAATGGTAATCCACAGTGAAGCTTACTAATTGCTTTCAAGGATTTCTCTCCTTATCACCAAATTTCCATAGTAGGCATAACAGGAAAAAATGTCACCTTGGCTCTTAGAACATGTAGTTCATTTTCCTAGAGCAGAAAGTCACTGTCCTTAGAGCCACTGAAGAACCTGGTATCATCTAGTGTGAGTTTTAGTACTGGCAGCTTTATTTTCATGTAACATTTACAGTCATGAGCAAGAGTTGGGGTTCTTCAAGAACTGTGAGAGTGCAGGCATAACCCAAAGGTAAATGCTGTCAATTTTCTGCCAATAGTGGGTATTTGTGTACAGCATTGCAATTATTTCCCTTCCAGGTGGGCAGACTCTATGCTTAGACTAATCTGTCCATGATACACATACTGTTGTTGTCTGCATGGAATGGTGCTATGCAGAGTTATAATTCTATTTGTTTGCCTAGTTGTTTCTATTCCCAGTAATGTCTCTAAAGGAGTAGTTTTTTTCACAGAGTCAGACTGTGAACTTATGTCAATGAGAATAAATAGATAATTATCTTCAGCCCCATAGTTTAATATATCTACAATTAATTGGTTAGACATTTTTTCCTTCAGGCTAGGAGATTTGTTGTTTCAATATCAGTACAAATGCATTCTATAAGAGGATGGCATGTCATGAAATCATGACTCCTGGAATCAAAGGGTTAAGCTCAATGTGTACCAAGCCAGTTGTATAAATATCATGCTGTATGGAGTGTTGAGTTGTTATGGTAAGCTTTGTTTATTCAACATAAGCACTTCACTGAAGTGTAATAATTTGATAAAATTTGGGAAATGTATACACCTAAGTTTAATTGCTTAATTTTTATTTCATTGGTGAATACCATCAGAAGAACCATTTTTTAAAAGACACTCAAAATGCAAAAATTTAGCATGAAAAGATATTCACAGTCTCTTTTAACCCACTCTCCTTGCTTTGCTCTCTTCTAGTTTGGTCATCTCCCTTTGGATCTTCATATGGGCCTGAGTTTAAAATTCATTGCACATAATAAATAAGCAAACATATCATTAATATTGTAACCTTTAGTTACTTTTTTTAAACATATATAAGGACTTGATGAGAGATGAGAAATAGGGGATGTGGGAAAAAAGAAGCAAACCCCACTGCTTTTAAATTATATCCTCTGATTTAATGCACTTTGACTTCAACCGTGCATGCTTAATATCAGTCAAAAAGTGCCATTTTAAAAACAGAAAAAAAACCCAAGTTGTTATGGTTGTAACTTAGAGAGTTTTTCTTGCATTACATTAAACAAAAATAGAAATAAATCTAACTGGTTTAAAACTCTTTTTTCATAAACTGCATGTTACATATTTCTGTTTATCTAATGCATGCTGCTAAGCATAAGAAGTAGGAGGATTTTGTACATGGTAGAAAACACTGATACAGAAAGATGCAAATGAATAATATGTAGTGTAAGAGGAGAGTAGTGATAAACAGTCTTTCTCCCTCTCGAGTATAATTCTAGAGGAAATGTGTGGCCTACATATAAGCAAACATTGAGGCTTGGGGTAAATTAAATTTGGAAGATAGCTGCTGGAAAATCATAAGTCCCATTTTCCCTTGTAAGTCTATTTGGAGGAATATGCAGTTATCCTCTGACGTGCAGAAATTTGCATCAGTAATACCCACTCTAAAGACAAGGATAACCCCAAGAGATGGAAAGAAGGCAAGGAGCTATTTTTACGTAAGGTGTAGGGGGAAGGGAAAGGAGATATATCCATGTTCAAGCTTATATGGTGTAGAAAACAAGAGTTCCATTAAGGAAGAGGTATAAATACAATAATAAAGAAAAAAACTCAGGAAATTGTTTCTTTCATTTACAGTGGAAGTATCAGTGTCACAAACTTGCTGGGAAGTTCTTACTTGTATAGATAGAACTTGCTCCAAAGACTTATATCCTGTCCTTGACAGGATAGGTTTTCCACTCATGAAAACCTATATTTTGCATCATGTTGCTGTAAACCTTCTAATAACAGATTCACTTTAAATCACATTTCACTCTGAAAACGTCCAGTATTAAAAAAACACATCTACTGAGAAAGTGGTGCTAGTTAGTATGGTTTGCTTTTTAGTTTAAAGTATATCTGCATCACCTTGAGGTGTTATCTCTTATTGTCATTTTCAGGAGTATAAATAATTCCAGCTAACCTTATGTGTGATCTTTGTAACATGGGAAAATTTTAACTAGCACTTTTCTAACAGAATTTAGCACATAATAGATTCATCTGTATCTAATGCAGACAAAAACCCCACAAAACTACTAGCTGATGCAGAGATCACCTCTTTATCCTGACAACATACTTGTAATATTATAAAATATTTTGGATTCAGAGGAAAGTATTATTCAAGTTCTGTTTACAGGTATTGAATGTGCAGAATACTAATTAGGATTATTATGTGATCAGCAATTTCAAGAGGCATTTTAATGTTGAACACATGTCTGTGCAGAATCTGATGTGTCAATCTGTTACTATGACTGTCCAGGAATTATCACCTGCATCACTGGAATGTCTTTCTCTTTTGTTGGTTCTGGTACTTCTGGAGAACTAGGAGTAGAGGGAGAACACACAGTCCAGTTCTTCATTCCGATTCAGAAGGACAAACCTTCAGAGACAATGTCTAGGTCTTTTCAGAGCAGCTTTTATATGGCAGACCAGCCAACTCATCCTTCCCCTGCAGCAGAATGTGCAGCCTGTCTGACACCAGGAAATAATGCTGTGTATGGGATGAGTGGACTGTTTTTTATATTCTGAACTGAAGGAATCCCCAAGGACCACTGAGAAGTTGATTTGCCTCCTTGAGCAGCTGGAAAAGCTCCATCCCCCTGCTGTCCCTCCCAGCGCAGCCAGCACGCACGGCTGTGACTGCTCCTCTTCGGGCTGTGTGAGTGGTCCCACTGCAGAGCTGCGAGGTGGAGGCTCCCTTGAGCCACTTCTCCAGGCGCTTGCAACAGGTTGGATCAGCCTCATTTTCTTACCAGCTGGCTCATTGCCCAGAAAAGCTCATGAAGAGCTGAGAGGGAAAGTGTGAATGGTTCCCCACTCAGTGTGCAGCTCTATTAATGGGTCTGCTCCCAGGCAGGGCCCTAATTATGCCAGTTTAGGATCACACCACTCAAGCAAGGCTCTCCTGATACTCTTGAATTTGAAAAACACATTAGTGTACGTCGATTTAGAAATTACCAAAGCAGAAAAAGCAACTAAACAAAATATTCTATGAATGCTCTAGATGGGGGGTAGATATTTCAGAGCTGTTTCTAGTTAATTTGTTATTAAGAAAAGTCCCATCCCCCCCCCGCCCCCCGCCAAAGGTTTTTCTTTCATCAGGGAAAATTATAAAGTCAACAAAATTTTTGGACAAAAAAATGTTCTGTGACTAAACAATGAAGGTTTTTCAGTTAATAGTAGCATATGTAACTTTGCACATGAAATTTCAGTTTGTGTCCCTGGCCACTCATGGCATTCCTTGAGCTGATTTCTTCACATGCTTTTCAGATTAATTTTGCTTTTGAATTGAATTCTTTTCTTGACATTTGCTAATTGTTAGACATTATTTTTTGATGTCATATTTGTCCAGTTGCTTTACCAAGCAAGCTGAGGATGTGAGCAGCCAACTACTCAGGAATCTGAATGTATGCCAAGATCAACATAGGTGTTAATTTTAGAGTGCCATCACTTGGGATGTATACGTGTAAAGCTGTGTTAAAAAGTGTTAAAATGATCCAAATGATCACACAGTACACAGTAGTGCTACAGAAGAAAAGCATGTTTGCTGATGAAAAAGCAATCACACGGTCTGTTGGAAAAACGTATCAGCCCATCCTGTTGTGGAAGGAGGTTAACAATTGCCACTTTGATGTTCTAGGTCTTTTTATGCTTTCTTATGCTTCTAATATTTTCTTGAGACAGACAGATGAAGGTCTTATGAAATAGAATTAATGGTGAAAAATTTACTAAACGCTACTTCAGTGCTTTCCTACTTGATTATGTGAAACTTTGAAAAGCAATTGTATAATAATAATATATATAAAGGAATGTACAGTGTTTCAGCAACATTGATATGCTTCAAGGATCTTACCAAGAACTTGAAGTAGAAATGAAGAATGACATTTTCCCACAAGTATTCACAGTAAATCCATTTATTCAATAAATATACTTTCTGTCTAATAGGAAAGACAGCTTCCACAGTATTGAGAGTAACCAATACAGTAACCCAACACGTGAGAAGAAAAATATCAAAATCAACTCTGTACTGGCAGAAGTGATTCTTGAATTGATTCAGCTGTAATTTAGAGTGCTGATATCTATGGACTTGATGCTTAGGAATAATCAAATTTCCAAATTCAGGTAACATATTTCTTAATAAAAGATTTAGGGTGAAATCATAGGCAAAACAATGCATATTTCTGTTTTAAGAACAGAGTAGGATACCATGAAAATGCTCACTTTAAGGGCACAGTATCTGAAGGGGAATTAATAATGAAAATTCAGAGGCAAATTATGATTGATGTTGGTATATGCTAAAAAATATCTCTTGATTAGAAATGGCTGAACCCATACTCTGGGTAAGGAGGAAAGAGCCTTCCGTAGTAAGAGGGGGCATGTATTTCACCCACGAGAAACAAAATGGGAAGTTAGGGTTTACAGGAGGGCTGGACTGTTTCACAGGATTAATATCTTAAAAAAATTATATTTAGCAAGTAAATTTTAATAAATGTTAGAAAATACAGCAAAAAATATGGTCATTTGCTTAAGAACTGAGAAAAATTTTTTTAGTCTTATGTCTATCAGCTTAATGAAAAAGAAAAAGAGAAGCACAGTGTTTTGGTCACTGTATGATCATGAATGACCAGAATAATAAGATATTATCTTAAATTTAAAACCATGTTTCCAATTAAAATAGAGAAATACTAGACTTCATTTTAAAAAGAGATCTTTGAGATATCATCTGGAATAATGGAGATTTGAAATCCACCTAGTTTCTGGTGGCATATTGGTATATTAGAAACGAACTCCATATACGTTCTGCTGAAAGATTCAGGATTCTAGTACTGATGCCCTGAATATCCAGGGTGAAGGTATCTCACGTTCTGACTGTGACTGATAGCTTGGCATGCTTGCTGTACACCTACAGTGAGGCTTTGTAAATTCTGCATACATTTTTATGCTATAAAAGTACAAGAAAGTTTTCTCCAGAAGAGGTGAATACAGGCTGAAACATTGGGATTGCTCTGTGCAATTTGTGTCAAAAAGAAAACTTTAGGAATGAAGAAATATTTGTCATATTTCTTTAAAAGAGTTTTAAATATGGTAACATGCAACTGAGGTATGCATGAATGAACGATGGAAAATAAAATTTTTCACTATGCAGAGAAAAGTGTTCTGGAACAATGTTCTAGTAGAACCACTGGAACCAATAGCTACCACTGATACATTTTGCCTGCTTAAAGTTACAGATTGACAACTTAGAAGGGGACTTAAGTGATGTAAATTAGAGTATTAAAACAAAAACTAAAACTCAGAAAATCTCTTCTAGTTCTGAAGTGTTGTGGTATTCTTTGTTGTTGCTGTTTTCTTAAAAAAGGTAAAGACTCATTGAAGATATTTTAAAGGGATTTTAATGGCTTCTTAAAGTTACAGAATTTACCTAAAACACCCCAGAGAAAATGATAGTTTATAGTTTTTTCAGAAATAATTTTTATTTTCTGCCTATTTACATCCTATTGTATGAATAGAAAAGACTGAAGACTAGATAATAAAAGACATTTAGTAAAATTCAAATAGCATTCTAAAAATCCACACCATTTCACCTCTTTAAATTCACTTTCAGTGAATGAAAATGAGAGATAAACCACCTGAAACCATTTCAGATATTATAATACTCATTTGTTAGATTACAATAAAGCAATTCTGTGAACACAATCTAAGTAGCTGTAGCTTTCCCATAATTAATATATTCAAGACTTTTTCAGGCTGTTAGATACAAAAATGTATTGACTTCATAATTATCAGTAAAACTTGTAAAAAATACCACCAAATTAATTAATATGGACATTTTTAATAGGAAGGCATGGATTCTAAAAGTAGTATGCTTTTCATAGCAATAAATACACTGAAACAAGAGACAGAATTTATTAAAAACCCAACCGATTTGTAAAATATTTTTCCTTCCAAAAATACCCACTTTCAGAATGTTTTAGAGTGTTTATAGTGTTGAGCTGATTGCCTCACCTGAAAATAAAATTAGTTACTCTAACAACCCACTTATGAGATCATTATTATTGCGACCATTTTAAGGTCTCACATATACTATGACCCAATGAGTCTCAGAGTCAAGATTAAGAGAGGGGATTCTTTTCCATGTTAAGAAAAGTCATGCTAATTTAGCATCCAAAAATAGTTCAGTCTAGAATTCTTTTCGTTTTTTTTTTGTGGGTGGGGAATACTGGGTTAGAGTTCTTTGAGTGAGTATTCAGTCATTGTAATTGGGCTGGGGGGTAATGTAATATTCCAGCCATGCCTCTAGAAGCAAATAATTATAACTTTGTGTATTATTCTTTAGAATATTTGTAATTAAGAAACTTAAGTGCAATTGTATGAGCCTTAATAGCTTTAATAATTGTGTCCATAGAGATGTATCAGCAGCTGTTAAGACTGCTTTCCTAATCCTCTGGGGTTTTGGTAACATTGCAAAGGTAAATTGTAGTAGTGAAACATGCCAATTGATTATAGGGGTTGGATTTTCAAGATAAAATATTTATCTAAATTTGTTTGATTTATTGGATATTTTTGGTTTTTGATTATAAATATAGTATGTTGCAAGAAGTGTTTTTTGGAATGTTTGACTACAGTAATGGCATCATCCTTAAAATAAGTAACAGTGTAATGAAAACCCACAAAATGATTTAATAATACTTTATTATATTTGGACTCACTTAACTTTTTGAAGTGAAAAGTACTCCAAGTAATTTTAGTGATAGCTGCATTAGGAACCCTTCTTGTAGTTTAGGTGAGATCTAACATATCAGAGATGCTGTTGCACCACAGGATTTACACAAAAATTGGTTATCAATTAAACCTCTGTGAATGGCAAAGATTTTAGGATGAACTGATAAGCAGAATCCTTTTTCAGACGAATACTTGTTATTTAAGTCACTTTTCCCTCCCCTGTAAAACTGTCAACAGAAATTCTAAAAAGATTTTGGAAACCTTTGTTTCACCCTGCAGATCATTTTATATTTTTCTTGTCTTTTCCTTGGTGTTTACACATCATTAGCACAGAGCCTTTGGAATGGTGCCACAAAAATGGTGAATACATTGTTCTTCCTCTCTTCATTCTGGGACATTTATTGTTGTGATTTTCATTTCATTACATATAAACATTTTAGTTTCACTATTAATTACTGGTTTTAAATGTGTTTTATACAAGAAGGGTATCTTTTATGGAATCATAATTCATTTGCTTTCTCTCTTAAAGAAAAAACAGTGAGAAACCATTGGTTTTGACAAATACTGGTCTAGACACTTGGCTAGACTAGCAGTCCATGATGAAATATCCACTGGTTTTTAACTTAAAATGCATTAAGATTTCACCTTCTGTATTGATCTCATTGTTAGGATGAAACTTTTATTTTCATTCTTACTATTGTAGATACAAAAGCTTTCTGTTAGAGATTTGGGTCTACTTGTATTATTAACTGTACAAAATTTTAATGTGGATCAGATACCCAGAGGCATTCAGTGCATTTGTGCACTACTAACAGAGTGCAAGGAGGGAAGAAGAGCCACAGGGACCCACAGAGACATGCATCATTGACATACCTATTCAAGTGGGAGTGAACAGCAGGCAGCTAGTTTATACTTGTACATCTCTGACTGTATTTCATGCCCAGCTGTGTGAGCACAAGGAGTAGGTATATATTATTCACATTTTTAAGGGAATACCAATATCCATTGGCTCAAGTTTTGAATATTCCTTGGTAAAGGAGAAGGAGATATGATCCATACAGAGCCAAAGGTGTCTCTGCTCTTTTATCATCCCTCCAGCTCTTGGTAGTTCTTCTGAGCGTCCACAGGATCTAATTTTTCTCTTTTTTGTGGAGTAAAAGACATGAAATTAAGCTGAAAGGATGATGTAGGTTTTCAAGTGACATATATCCAAATTCGGGAACACATCTCAATATTTGTCTGCCACCCTGTTTGTTCTCTTTGGGCACTGAATATTGATCACTGTTAAAAACAGCCCAGTGGGCTAAATGATAATTTTGTGTCATTCAATTTGCCATCCTTCTGTCTTTTCAAGCAATATCTAGAAGCCAATATGTGTTTCTTCTGATGATGTACTTTTGACCATTCAAGTGAACTTGACTTCCCTCCAAGAACAGTCTGGTTTCACCAGCAAACTTCATATTTCGCATGCCATAGTCCATTGGACTTCCCACAACTGCTTTTAGTCATGCTTTTCAGAGGGAAACCCCTAAAAATATCAAACCTTTCCCAGTTCAACCTCTTCATGAACAATTCTCTTTGTGACCCAATGCTGACATCAGGATGATGCAGTATGCATTTTACTAGCCATAACTACTTTCCATGGTGGTGACAAGATTGGATTAATACAATAAAGCTCAAGGAAAATAGTTGGGCCCTCAAATGATTTCAAGCAACATAACCACTTTCTAACACCACGGAGTGAATCAGATGCTCAATGTATGTCATGCTCTGAAAGTGATTGAAAAGGGGCCTTTGAAAAGAGAAAGGTACTACCTCAGTTCCATCGGGGGTTCCATGGCACTTCTGTGAGTTTGTACTGTGTTAAGGCTTTGGCCATGCAGGCAGTGAAGCCCAGACCTTCAGATTCCTGGTCCTACATTCAGGACCTCATTGTCTCTCCCACCATAAGGAAAAGGGATCTTCCCTTTTATGTCTTCAGTTCCCATACAAATAACCCAATCAATAAAAAAGGAGAGAAATGGTGCCTGCATTCCTTAGAAGTCAGGGAAGCATTTAAAAAACCCTCTACAACACAATTCTTACGGTAGGTTCCATTCTTTTGATGTGTCAGTCTATCATCTGCTATTCAGTTGGTGAAAACAACTATGAAACACAGTATCAAGGTAAGTTATAACCTAATTTTAACTTTATTGCAGGGTACAGTTCTCATATAATCTCACATAAATTGCTGCTATGAAAATAAGCAAAATGAAATTCTGTTATTGACCATCCTGTTCTGAAATAAGCTGAATTTCAATTTTGTAGGAAGTTAAATAAGTACTAAAAGAATGTGACAGAGCAACTTAGTGGCAGAACAGAGACTTAGCTTGAGAAAATATTTATGTCACTATGAAAGTCAGGCATTTTTGTTGTATTTCAGGTACTTTGCTTGTTTCTGGGTATACTGCTTTCCTAATTAAAATATCAGGCATACATTTAAAAGCTATTTGTTCAGTGTAAATCTTCCATATGTTTGGTGTCACAGAGAGCAATTTCATCCCCTCTGATTTTCTTATGGGTCTGAAAGAAACAGCAATGAAATTGTACTAGGAGGTGGTGGCAATTAAAAACATTATTTTGTGTTTCTGTTTTCCTATGATCAGTGTCTGTGTTTCTACTCTCTGAGAGATCCAAGAGAGGCAAAAGTACTTGATATGGTTATGATAAAATGGCTCACCTTAAGTGTAAGACATATATGAAAGATTAGGGTACGATCTTACTCCTAGGAGGCATTTTATGATTTACATCTCTTACATTGAGGCTAATTTTAGATAAAAGATTGTGCTAGTTTTTCTGCTGATCAACTCTCCCTAGTGCAGTCATCCATCCCACACTTCCTTTGATAAGAGTGTTTATCACTGTGAAAAAATATGAAGGGAACTGAAGACCTCATCAGGAAGAGTGGCTGCTTTTGTACCCCTCATACAAAAGTGTATACCAAACTCCATACTGATTGCTTTCATGAATTTTTTAAGTTTTAAAGTTACAGTACAGTTATGCATTTGAAATGAGGATAGACGAACAAATTGATGTAGGTATCATATTGTGTCATTTGATGTTTGTATCAGGTTTTTTAATTTAATGTTAAAAGATTTGCAGTATGTTGGGCAAATTATGTAGCTTGCATGTTATTACATTGGTAGAATTATTTTAAAACGCATTCGGTGTGATTTTTGATTTAACTATTTGTTCTTTAGCAGAACCTTGATTTTTTAGTAGTGTTTAACATCAGTTGGTGCTTTTCTTCCCAACATGGATATTAAGGATGTGCAAACATTGGTTTAATGTGCACAGGCTGTTTAACTTTGATCTTTCTTATTTTCTTTTGTAAGTCTTGTGTGACATGTATGGTGCCTCAAGATATAAATATTAGTTGACATGTCTATCTGGTTGGGTAGGACTACAGCAAACAGTGAATGCTTCCATTTTCTTCCGCTACATCATCACAGAGAGTTTCTGAGTTATTTGACTCAACTTCAGGGATGTTTCTTAGTATGCTTAAAACCATGCTCAGCAAAGGCTGATGCAGTGTCTCATCCAGTCAACCTATAAATAATGGTAAAATATGGAATTTGTTTTATTTCTTTCTAGCCTAGAGAGGCTAAATATTCAGTGAGAAAAAGGAATAGGAAGAAATTTCCGTGTCCAGCATCCTGCTAAGTCACCTAGAAAGTACCAGACATCTGTATCAAAATAAGTTGTTCCCAGGAGTTATGCAGCATGGCCTCTGCTTCACGTTGTGGAAATGTCTCTCCTTTACAAAATTTTTTTTTCCTTTTTGTTTGTTTTACAGCTAAATGATCGTTTACTATTTTATTAAATATACATATCGTTAATGTTGAAAATTCTCAAAATAATTTGGTTAGTTCTTTGCCCATTTTAATTTCTGATGAGAGCTTACAGTGGTCCTACATATTGTCCAGACTGCTTGTCATTTGCCTTTGCTGCAGTTCCCAGTTACTGACAGTTAAGATCCCCACATGTTTGTTCTGTTAGTCTAGAACTGGAAAAGCATTGTCTGTCAACTCTCCTTGATGTGAGAGATTCAGGCAGATGCCGTGCTCTTTTCTGCACTGAAAGAATCATCATAACATACAATGTTATCTCTACTACAATATAATTTTAATATAAAAATTTTTGCACTTTTTGATAGCCACCAGAGGAGCTGGTTTTCTGTTACAAAACACTTTTGTCTGGGTCATGTTTCAGTGTCAGAATGGCTGAGACTGTTCAAACCTGGCCCTCCAGTTCATATTCATTTTGATGCTAAGAACTGTAGATCTACCACAGTATTTGATGATGGATCCCAGTCCAAATGGCTATCCAATTCGAAATCCTTGTTGTGAAACACAGAAGGGTCTCATCTGCTTTTAGTAAAACCATCAGTTTAGAGGTTGTAGGCAACACCCTCATAAGCAACACAGGCCCAGTAATGGGTTATTTTTTCCTGAGAAAGCTGTGGAAAGAAGAACATGGGTTGTATGTCTCATGCTGCTGATTATTCATTGAAAAAGAATTTACCATTAGTATTAATATTGAGCATTTTGCATTTGGCATTATCCTTCATGATCATTGCTGTATCAGGGATGTGTGATGTATTCAGTTATTTCCCACGTGCTGCCTTTCCCTCATCTTTCTTTCAGTTTGAAGCAGTTTAACACTACAGAATGGGGCCTAATGACAGTCAGAATGCATAGGAATAGAGTCAATGTCATAAATTACTCAATTATTTCTTGTTTGTGTATCAAAAAGGAGCAGCATACATGTAGGAAGAATGTGTCGTTAGTGTGAACTGTCATTTTGAATTATCAGTCAACTGTGGTTTTGTTGTTCCTTTTGTGCTGCTGGTACAAAACACAGAGTTTTCTAAATAGTGGAAAGCACTGATTTTGCAAGAAAGTGAAGTGGTGACCATTGAGTCCTATTTTGCTAAGAGCCAAAAGGATTTCATTGGTACACTTTTATTGTGCTGGGCGGTGACTGAGCATGTTTTTAACATATTTCACAAGAGGTGTATCTAGTACAATAAGCTGTAAAATATTAAATATTTCTGTGCTGTTCATCTAGTCATGGAAATTAAATGCACATTGTTATACGAAACAGAGCAAAAAAACCAAAACAAAACAGCAAAAAAGGCAATTGATCCTCTATATGTTATTGCTGATGAATAGAAATTGTCCAACCAAAAATATTTTTTCTGTGAGTTCATGTAAATTCAAAACAAATACACAAACAGAGGAAAAAAAAACTTGATGAAAAGGGTTGGTGTGTTTATGTGACTCAGTGGCATATTCAGATTATGTGGTGTGATTTGTTCTGCAGCTGCTTCAAATTAAGAACAGGTGGAGACTGGAGACTATGCAAATATTCATATTAATGTAATTGTCAAATTGGTGTGTTTATCACTGTGCCTTTAAAGAGTAGGCCATACTCTTATTTTACATGTAAATGAGCTTTAGTCTTGAGAGCTACTATTGGATAATGAGCTTGTAAAGGAGAAATTTCCAGCATACGGTGAAACCTTTCTAAAATGGGACATTTTCTAGTGTAGCAATTTATTTTCTATATATTGTAGAAACATATTGTAATCTGCTTTCTTTTCTTTAGAAAAACATATCCATGGTGCAATTTTAAAATCTAACTCAAAGAAGGAATGAACTAATATTTCTTTTTTCTTTTTTTTTTTTTTACTTCGTATAAACCTTTAGTAGGACAACTTTTTCTCTTCTTCAACCACTTACTGTATATTTACAAACCTTCCGAGATTTTAGGCCTGATTCACTTAAATCTTTAAAAAGTATACATTGGAGAGAAAATGTGTTTAAAAAGGATTTTATTTTGCAAGACCAACTCTGTTTAAACAATCATAAACTGGGTCTCTGAGTTAAATATATGTTTTTAAACATTATTTGCCTCATGTTCCTAGTATGCATAGATATATAAATGATCAGCTGGGTTTTGTGTTCTTTTTAGATCAGAGAGATTTAGTATAAAAGGATGTCCAAAATGAAGAAATGATGGGAAATTTTTATTTTCTTGTAGTATGGACCTCGTTAACAAAAGTTACCCAGTTTAAAAATCAAAGAGCACTATGAATCTATGTATGAGTGTATTTTCTTCCTTATATCTTTTGCATATGATGTGGATTAATAGTAATTTATATTCTGTTAATAGAAAACACTAGGTACTTGGGGTTTGTATATGTCTGCATATACAAGACAATTTTATATATGCTGTCAGTGAGGTAGGTCACATATCTCAATCTGAGGTTTATGTGCTGTGTGGGATTCTTTGGACTGGGAATTTGGGCCAAACAGTTGAGAAAACCCATGTGTCCCAGGAAGCAGACGCTGAGGGTACTGGCTTCCAACAGCTGACTACTGGGCAAATGAGACTAGAACAAGGTCTTCCTGCTTTTCTGAATCCTATGGCTGTGGCTCAGGTGGGGTTTCCTATTTATTTGCAAGAACAAAAAGAAAACTCAGTTTTGATTTCTGGATATGTTTCAGCAAAAAAAGTAAAATCTATAGGTACTGGGTTCCATGCAGAACCCAATGGCATCAAATTTCTTGCTATTTATTATCATCAAAGTGCAAGTGGTAACTTACGTGAACAACCTAAAAGGTAGGTGCAAGAAGTTTAAAGAAAAAGGTCCTAATTTATGAGAGGTATGTTTCTCTAAAGCATCCCTCAAGGAGAAGAATAACTCTATGTTTAAGAGGTGGCTTCATCCTGTGGCAAATTATTTAAAATTGCATGTATTTCCATGATGCTTAACTGGTAACTGTTTGCTTCACAGCCTGATTGCTTCCTATGAAATCTTTCATTCACTTATTAGAATGCTCTTAATGGAATACAAACTATTCAAGAAAGAAAAGATTTGCAGGAACTTCATTATGTATGCAGAGGATGGTAAAGCTTTTCTTTAGGGTTAGCTTGGCTGTATCACTTTACAGTACAACTGTCAACCAGATAAAACAGCAACCTCCTTTCCTAATTGATTTGAATTATATGCATCATTTCAGTAGGATGTTATTGTGGGGCTAATTATCTTTGCATTTAGAAAAGTTTTTACTTCTGCTTGACTGCTTGTTGTTGGAGGTGTTTGCATGCAGAAATGTCATTCATGCTATGCAATATGGGTACCTTCCAGTATCACTTAGAACTTACCAAAGTTATGCTTCTATCTCAGAAATAATGATGCAACTTGGACATTTCTGCGCAAAGACAGTGTGCATTAGAGAACTGTGTGATTCTGTCACCCATGTAGACACTGCTTTAAAACAGATGGGCCAAGCCATCTTGGCTCTATTAAAAAGTTCTCACAGAGTTCTATGGGAAGTCTTTGGAGATTAGGAGAAAAAAGACTGAATACATGAGCATATAATAGCGAATTAAAAAAACAAAAAACCAACAAAAACTGCCTTTCAGTAACAGTCATCACTAGTATTTTTTAGTACTTCTTATATGTGGAATATCAGCAATTTCCTGGGCCCCACAATAAATTATATAAGTAGAACTGATCTGAGCATATTTGCATCCCATTTATATCATTGTAGTTGCCTAAGTGAGGACCACTGCTGTTTATATGCACAGGTCATGATGTTTGTTTTCTCTTGGAGAGAAATTTTGGGTTCAAAAGGGGATGGCATTTTGCTTTTTGAGATTGGCATTGATAAGAGGTGGCATAAATTGAGGTTCACAGACTGGTGAGTGCCTCAACATCTGTACTACCATTTTATTAGTCTTGCTCAGATGTGCAGAATTAAATCAGTCACTGACTTGGAATCAGGATAATTCTGACACCCAGCTAAGACTGGTGAGGGCCCTTTTAGGTCTTTTACTCTCCTTTGCAGTTGAAAATAGTCCATCCCCTCATGTAACCTATAAATACTACTAAACAGACTCTCTGATGTGGTTAAAAATCACCCGGCAAATGAGACATTAATAACACTTTTGATTACTGTTGCACTTTTCTTGTAGCATATGATAGCTGTGGTCCTTGATGAAAATCTCTCAGTGGTAATAATGCCTAAGGAAATGTGAAATGGGCATTTCATGGACCTTTGTGTAGCATAGCTTCATTGACTAGGGGGCTAGACCCCACCACAGTATTGATCTAACAGTCCTAAAGGGGAATTAAATGTTGAACACCTGAAAAATGAACTGTAGGCATATATAATTGCTTAAAATTAAAACAAAGGATGTAGTGTAAAGTCAGATAACTTGATAATTCGTTATGCCTTATGAAAATCTGCAGATTATAAGGTGTACAGCATGCATTCATATCTATAAATACACACGAACAGGTTTTCTTTTTTTTCTGGAATGACAATATCTGTGTTATCACTTTCTTTAGTGTTGATTTTCTTTATCAACTCAGGAAATAAGATGAAACATTTTGTTTGTGTGAGAGATGCTATTTTCATTCAGTTCAAGATTTTCCTGTGCCTATATTCAGTTAACATCTCCAGTTTCTGTCTTATTAAAGGATCACTATCTTGTAATCCTTTTATCTTCTTTGCATTGCTACTCTTCTTCTGTAAAGGATAAAAAAAATACTGAGAGAAAGAGAAAGTGATCTGCCAAAGCTCAGGCCACTGTCCCTCCATGCATTAGTCAGCAAAATCAGTTGTGTAGCAAAAGACTGATTGTCCATCTTCTCTGGACTCAACAGCTGAAGCTTTAAAGCTAAAAATTTGAAAATGCTGTTACAAGTTTATGTGCTATGCAACTTCATCTACAACTCACCGACTAGGGTGAACCATTGTTATCATATAAAGAACACAAACTTTAAAGTCATACACAAGATCAGAGATTTGTTCTTTAAAATCTACTTTCTCTTGAGAGAGCATGTTCCCTTATTCCTTTTCTTTCCCCCATTCAGGAGTTTAATTTTAGGGCCAGACTTTCAGTTAAGTCGAGTACCCAGGACTCCATCAACATCAGTTTAAGCTGCAGCTGCTTGATACCTCTACGAATGAAACTGAGAAGTGTTTAAGAAAATTAATGGCTACAAGTTAGGCTTAAAAAAGGATATTTTTCTTCATAGACTCCATCAGATTTTGTTCATATTTATCAGGCATTATTTATCTTCTTTGATATACATAGAATAATAGGGTTTTTTTTGTTTTGTTTTTTTTTTTTTTTGTTCATTTGTATTGTATTCTCTGAATTAATTACTAATTTTTGAGGAGGCTGGTGGATATTTTGCCAAATTGTTCTAAAATTATGTGGGGTGTTTTGATTTTAACCAAAGTTACAGCTGCAGAGCTGTAAAGCAGTCAGTTTTCCTTATTATGACTAGTTCTACAACTTGTACTGTTTTAAATTGCCTGCAATTAGCATATTTCAACCTTATTTTTAGGTTTAAATTGCAGTATGAGAGTGTGCTCTCCTCTTAGCTAATTAGTGCTATCAAGGAACAGTAGGTTACCTCATTAGTACCATGTGCATTTAATTAAAGAAGAGAAAATTGGAGTTAACCTCATAGTTAATATTTTCACAGAGTGTTACAATGCCAACACCTTCAATTGGAGTCACACCCCTGTGTATCTAATTATTCACTGGTGCCATATAAGGTTAGCAAGGATACCACCATGCTGTTGACAAAATAATTTAGATGGAAATCTGTTTGCTGGTTTCTGACATGAAACTCCAGTTAGAGCAGATTATTTTTATTTCAATGTGTTGGAGTCACAAAATATTTTTATTATCTTCCTATCCTCTCTGTTTCATTCACACCAAAATCTAGGAAAGGCCCAGAACACATGAGGCACTTGTCCATCAAGCAAGTGGTCTCTGATCTTCATCCCTACCTTGCAGGTGTCATAGCACTCTGGATACAACCACTTTATTTTGGCTACAAGTATTGCAGAAACCAGTCGAGTTATATTGTACTCATGGAAAGAATAATAGACAAATGGGGCCAGAATGAAGGTACCTGCCCTTTGTAAATGTGCTTAGAATTTCTTATGGCTTGCTTTGCTTTCCAATTTTCTTTTCCACCATGCTACTTCACAGTTCTAAAGGGCACGATCTATCATGGAGATGAGAGCCTTCAGCTCCTTTAGGTTTCACTGAAGTTGAATGTGCTTATTGTTTGTACTCTAGTCACTGCAATTCATGCCTGTTTACCCACAAAATAGATTTTTTTGATATATAGCATAGTATGTACTAAAAAAAAAAAAAGTAAAAGGGATTTTTTTTTCCTTAATGAATTTGTGATACTGGTGGTTGGGCCTACAGTTTCCAGTCTGTGGTTACATTAAGTAAGTCTGAGTTCTGTGTTTCAGTTTTGAATCAGCAAGCTGTACTGGATGCCCAGAACTTGAATCTCTTACAACATCCATGTAGTGCTGATTTAACAAGCTCTTGAGATATTATTATTTTTAATACATGAATATTCCCATTTCTGGTGTGAAAAAGAGTTACATGTGTCCTAAAGTGTTTTAACAGTTAAAGTTCATCACCTTTTTCACTTTGCTTGTCTAAAATTGAACAGCTCAGGACTCACAGAGCCACATGCTCACCAAGTGGATTTCTCTTCTGAATTTCGATGTCCAGTGCTGCTAATATGAAAAATAATTTTGAGCAAGCCATTCTGTGATTCAGTTTTTCCATCTGTAAAATGGAAATGCCATTACTTCATGCATGAGGATGATTCAAGGGCAAATAATTGTTTTTTGCACAATACTCAAGTACAAAGCCACCTTGTTCAAGAGTATGTCAGTGCCAGATCAACTTCACATGAAGTGCATTTAATTATTGTATCTGTGGGATTATAACTGAATCCTTGAAGGAGGGGTTTTTCAGAAGTCTTCATACTAAATCAAGTACTTTTTTCTCTGTTCTTTCAGATTATCTGTCTCAAGTGCTTATATTGGCACATACATGGGTGCTTTAAATAGTCACTTTACAAGCTTACTTAATGCCAACCGCTTTGACATTTAGCACTGCTGTTCAAATGAAAATAATAGCTGACCTTTTTAAATTTGGGTTTTTTTTTATTATTTTATAGTGAAGTAGAAAAGAGGCTCTTCAAACATTGGTACTTTCCCATATTAGCTTTCCAAACTGATGAGCCTTCTGGATCTATAGTAAGTTGAAAGGAGTCCAGTGGCAGGGTGGAACTCTGAGTTGGTCGGTTTGACAATTGGATGAAGTTTCCATGTGAAAATAAATGAACTCGGTATTCACTTAGCTAATTTGTGGTTTATATATTGCTGCTAGAAAATTGTGGAATTACATGATAGATCAATTTATCTTTTTTCCCCCTGTATATATATTTTTTTTAATATGATATGCTCTTTAACTGTCAAGGTGTATTTGAAAAATGCAGAAATTAAACAACTCTGTTTTCTACAACCTGTAAGGAAGAGTTCAGATTACAAAAAAGTTTTTAGAAATAAAAGAATAACGAGTTTTCATTCCTCCATTCATGTTTCAAGGAAAAACTACATAAAAGCATGCCATCAGTCTAAGTCATTAGCCTGACTTCAACCACAATCTCTGTGTAATGTGTTGTGAAATAGGGACTAGTTTCACTTGTATCAGAGAGAAACTGCAGCTCAAATTACAGCCCTTGGTGGTATCATTGCCATCTCTTTGAAATATCTCGTTCAGCTCCATCAAGAATAACCAGGTAATAAAGACAAGGTCTACGTGGTGAATAAGCAATGACTTGTGTTTGGCTTTGGTTTAGAACTTCAGAGTCTCAGCATATCTAGTGGCTGGACCTTCTTATAAAACATCCACACAAATGTGTGAAGCACAGTATCAAACTAGGAATGAAATTTTATATACTCACTTCAAAAATCTGCATGAAAAAACGTCTAAAGCAGAACTTTTATCTGGACAACTTGTCTGAGAATCCAAATCATTATTGGCAGCTTCTTTGATGTACTGCTACCAGTTTGGTGTTCCCCCTCTCTAATAATATTTGGTAGACTAAGGACTTTAATGTGTAAATCATTAAGTGATGAAGAGGTACCTTTAAACCCAAAATATCTACATATATACTTCAATTACATTATATAATATTACTAGTAATTATAGCTGCTGCATTCTCTAAGGTTTTGTCTAGAATTGTGATCTTTTTTTTTTCCTTTTCAATGCTTGCTAATGAACTTAATAATAAGGCCACAGTTTGATTTGGGGTTTTTTGGGGGGGCGTTGGTGCAGTTTTTTTGGGTGGTTTTGTTTTTTGTGGGGGTTTTTTTGCTATGGTTTGGTTTTAATTCCTACAGCTTCTTTTATTCAAGTTTATTTTTTGGTCATGTGGTTTTCCCAGGGAATGTATTATTTATTTTACTGGACTTAGTCACTTTGGCACCGTTTGAACTGACAGAATATAAAGTAAACAAATGGTGTTTTTCTGAGGAAAGTGACGGATAAGCAGGGAGAAATATTTATAAATCAGTCAAAGTTCTTTATTGGTATATTCAAAAGATGAGAAAGAAGTATTCCAAGATAAAAACAACATGAGCTCTGTGTTTATGTAAAGTATCCTACATTATATGTCAGCTTGGGTAAGGAAAGTACATATAACACAATTGTAAAATTGTCACTTCTTGTTTTGTTCTGTCTCCCTGTGTAACTGCAGAGCTATGAATGTCTCTACCTCTTGAATTTTCTTTGCTGTATTAAGTTTCTTAAAAAGAAATTTATTTTTTTTAAATCACCCTCCACTTCTACAAAATTTAATTTGCAACTGCATAAAGGAAATTACTGTAGTTTAGGCAGTCAAGCCTAAACTTTGAACAGATCCCTAGAAATGTACAAAGGAAAGAATGATTATCAGTCCTGAATTGTGGATTAAGAGGATCATACTACACAGTACTGTCTAAAAGTAGCAATTTAATAGAAAATGTGGATGTTCATGTGAAGAATGTCTCTGAGGTTAAAGATAGCATTTAAAACATGATTTTTTTTATTATTATTATTTGGTGGAAGATTTGCCTAGAGATGCTTGTGTTCTGAATATTTTTATTGAACATTACAAGCACAGCTTCATTGGTAGTGTCAGAGACATTCTTTACTTGTTTTGGTTTTAATTTTTTACAAGGTTTTGGTTTTGTTAATTTTTTGTACAAGGGGAAATTCCA
Organism: Calcarius lapponicus; assembly: GCA_039654755.1. Lineage (NCBI taxonomy): Eukaryota > Metazoa > Chordata > Aves > Passeriformes > Fringillidae > Calcarius > Calcarius lapponicus. Next base: position 25,026,450 of record CM077463.1, on the reverse strand, counting down.
TTTAAAAAGTCAAATTCCCATTTTGGACTGCAGAAAATGTATTGAAAATGTCCATTAACTCCCTTCAATGTCTGTGTTACAATGCACAAATAAGCTGTATATTCAGGAAGTATACATTTACATGTATATAAAGAGAAGTTTTTAAAAATCACAAGGTAAGTGATGTTTCTGTGGTTCTATAATATATTCTTTATACACAATTCCTTGTGCCTTTTTTCCTCATAAACTGGCACTACTTTTTGAGTCTTTTTGAGAACAGATTTTCTTCTTTGAAGTTTGCAAAGGGAGGAGAGGGATACTTTTAAGACCTTCACATGTGTGTACTTGTCCTGTAAACTTGGGTGATACTTTTGCACAAGATTCTTGGCAAACCATTTAGTGGACAAAATCAGCACAGAGTTTCTCTAATTCTGCCTTTTTAAGCCCAGGGACGACCTAGTCCATTATTTCAAATGTCACCTCTGTGTTAGCTCACAATATATCTCAGGTAAGGCATGTCACACTGTGCACAAGTTTTTGTCAGCATTTCATTTTGTGTCAGTACAATATTTGAGAACAGTTTCCCTGAACAGCCAGCTCAAGCATAGACTGCAACAACAAAAAATTCAATGGAGTGCTTTTCCAGAGGCATTCTCCCTCCTGCTGCAAATAAAAATCATCACTTGATGGCAAAGTGATTTCTTTTCTCTCAAATGCACTTTATTGTCAGCAATGTAATTTATATCAAACAAGCAGTAAGTTTTATCCATTTATAGCATCTGAAGATTATTTTTGTATCCAACATGAACATTTATTTCATGTTTTCATCTTTTGTATACAGCTACATTACTTTGATTATTAGAACCTTACCTAAAAATATATTTTGCTAAATTAGAGCTAGTTTTACTAGTTACTTAATAAATTTTTTTCTTCTTTTCATTTTGATATATGGCTGAATATCTGGTGCGTTAGTTTGGGTTTTTTCCCTTCTTTTTAATTGTTGTGGAAACCAACAAATGTATTAACAGAAGCTGATTAAGAAGGAGCATTTGTTATGTTATTGATAGGAGATCTCTATAGAATACCTGAAGAATATATAGAATTCTATATTCTATCAAGAATACCTGAAGGGAGATATCTGAGGATGACCTTTTCTCATATAAATTAACTTTTCTTCAACTTACAATATCAGCTGTAAACAGGAATCCATGTTTATACTACTAGGCATCTGAGCCTGTCTACATCCTCGTGTGGTACAAACATGCCTTAGTGTTGTCAGTCACATCACGTGAATTAATAAAACACAAATACTGTCCAATATATTGAGAGAAGAGCAAATGGGACTTGGCTGTTCTAAAATTTAAAATAATAATCAGGTTAATATTTCTAAAAAATTAGGACATTTCAATATAATGAGGGTTTTAATGAATATATTTACATTTCATGTGTTTTTAATTTCCATAGCTTTTCTGGATGAAACTCAATCACTTTTCTTTTGCTTTGTTTTAATATAGGATAAATAAGTGTCTTATGCGTAGTTTAAACTTAAAGAATGTGATAATGTGTAGCCTTTACTCAGGTAATATTCAGTTTTGTGTTGTCTTGAAACCATATTGCTGAACAGGCTGATAGCTAAGAATACACAGAGAAGAATGTGTTGAGCCACATGCCTCCTGTGAATTTTGATGGGAGATTGCCCACTCTCTCCATTTATTGTTTTGAAGGGGTTCCCCAATGAATTAAGAAAGCAAAGTGGTTTTAGAAAAATATAGGCTGGAAGCAATATAAGTAGTTGTCTAAGAGGTGGCATTGAATGCCAGCTAATCCACTGAAATGTTTTAATTACTAAATAAGCTGTGATTGTTATAGTAAAGTATCAAGGATATTAGCATTCAGGTTCAAAACATAATGCTAAAGTAGTAAGATTAAACAAAAATAGTATTGGTCAGGAAAAAAAAGTCTACATACTAATATGTATAGGATTTAGCTTTTTCCTTAGTTATTTTATGAATCACAGATTTTTCAACATCTGCAAGACCCATTTTAAGTCCCCTAAATGATACTGCTTTCCAGATCTAGAAAACATAGAGGTGTTTATGGGTTTATATTGATCCTTTGTTTCTGCCACTAGGCTTTTGCTCATTCTTAGAACGCTTTAGAGCCATTTGAATTTTCATTTACAATTTACTCTGAAATTAGCTCTGCATTCTGTACAATGCACTTTTCATTAACTCTTGTTTATGCTTAACATGGTCGTGAACTTTACCATGGGCTTGATTGACCTGTTGGTCAGTTTTTGTTGAGACCTATTCCTACCATTATTAGCCAATTCTTAGTATTTCGGAGTACAATATAGCAGTCACACACAAAAAAAGCCAAAAATATAAAAAATATGTCAGAATTTATGTTATTACTCATCCCACATTTTGTTTCAGCTGCATTAAAATAGCTTTGGTGTAGCGCTAGGAAATAACAAGCAAATAAACCTGGGTGATGTCTTAGAGCAGTTGTATAGATTTTAAACATTTTCACATATCACTGGCAAAGCAATAAATACATACTGCCCTTGAGTCTCCAAAAAAAGAGGTGTAATTCAGTTCCTGTTCTTAACAGTTCCTGTATTTCTTGACCACTAAGCAGAACACTAAGAATCTGAGAAGTATTTAAATAAGTGTTTACACAAAAGTGAGAGTTGTTAGGTTACACCAAATACCTTGCCAGCTCCATAATCCAAACACCATACATACATCAGTAACTGTTTTGGAGACATTTAAATAGTATTTCTCTCAGATGGGGCTGGTAAAACAGCTCTGTTCTGTACTTGCAAATGGAAACTTTTAGCTCCAAGGATCACTGGCAATTTACTTCTGTTGTCTGCTGAGAAACTAACACTTCATACTGAGCAGTCAACAAGAAACAAAGTCTGTGTTTTTATGCATAACCTGTTCACCCATTGCAGGATGAAGGTGGCTTTTCACAGCAAGTATCCGAGGACAGACTCTTGGATATGGCAGGTTCTCTGACTTTTTATCACTCAGTTTTTTAGCTGATCTGGCAGCGCCACTAATTATTAGCAACAGATTTTTGTCAACTGTATCCTTCTGCTGGACATCTTTTATTTTTAAGAAAACTAAATTATTTCTGCTGTGATAAAGGAATTGCCACAAAAAGCATTATGAAAAAATAAAATTTATTTCATGATAAAAGCAGAAAAATTGCTTCAAATTTCATAGTTGAAGCTGCTCCTTTCTTTAATTTACTTCTTTTGCTCAGACATTAATTTCTTCATCCCTTAGCCAGTGTGTGAGCTCAGTGGGTGTGCTATTCTCAATAATTGTAGGGATTTTCCCTTCTCCCAGTTCCATCCTACACTTTCCTAGTTTAATTTTTATCCTTCTAAATGTTTCTTTGCCATTTTCATCAGAGATAAAAATGAGAGCTCTAATCATCATCTTTGTGATTTGTACTCCAGATACTATTTACTCTATAAAAACACAAAACAAACAAACAAACAAAAACAACAAAAAAAATCCAAATAAACAAAAAATAACACCCCAAACCAACCAACCAACCAACAAAGAAAACCACCCCTAAAAAGCCAAACCTACACACAACCAACACAACCAACCAAAAAACCCAAAGTCCATGTAGATACAACTCATCCCATCTTCCTCATACCAGCCTGTGTATGCTTAGACATTAACTTCAGGACCAACTGGAATAATCTTTCCATTTTCACATTTTTTCTTCATCACTCTCAACTCTATCACCACGTTGGTTGTCTTAAGCTTGAAACATAAACATCTGGAATTTTAGTATTTTTCCTATCCCTCTTATCCATACTAAGTTACAGCTTCTTAAGCTGTGCACTGACCTAAAACACTCATGCAGGTTCTCCACATTTCAGATATACCACAACCAGCCTCTTTTCAGCACGACAAATGTCATCTTGTCTCATTGCTCCCAGTGTTCTGCAAAGATTTTTCTAACATCTCTCTCTGCATCTTTCCCCAGTTCCCCTTCAAAGCATTGAATACAGGCAGTTTGTTTTAGGTTTTATAGTCCTTTACTGTCTGGCTTCACGATACCCATTATTCTTCATAAAGTAGAAAAAAAAAGTGCCATTAATTTTCTACTTTTTGATTTTCAGATAAGCCCTATTGTAGTTTCTCCTGTGCTGGCTGTAATGACTGTGAAGTACCTCATTATCCTCCTCCAAGTCAGTCATTCAGACTTCTCCAGTCTATGTATATATAGAGAGCTTAGACGCATATATTGCCTGCTATCATGACAGGTGTTTCCTATCAGTCTGTCACTGTCATCTCTTGTCTTGCACAGGACAATCACCTCCCTCAGTGTCTGTGGTGCTGACACCACGCTCCTGGTCAGCATCATGGGAGCCTTCGTGCACTTGCAGCAATTCCCATGTTACTGCTGCTGCCACTGCATCCAAGTCTTCCATCACCCGTGTGATTTACCATAAGCATTGAAGTTCTTCATTCCAACAGGAAAAATATGGCCTTATAATTCATTTTCCTGTATTACTGATTCAGCTGGTTTTTATAGTCTGCCCTTTCATGGGGCAAACCATGTTCTTCTTTAGCCTCAGTTTACTGAAATTGCAGAGCACACACATCTCCATCACATCTAATAGGACTCCAGTATTTTCAGTCTACGAGAAATATTTGTAAATGTCTCAAAAATAATGTGGTTTTTTTTTAAGGTGAGACCAAAAGAGATGATTCAAAGGATATTCAAAAAGCCTTTGACACAGTCCACACAGTCCTTCATGAGTGATTATTAAGAAAACTTAATAGTTCTAGGTGAAAGTTAAATTTCCATGATAGGTTGAAAATGAGGCAGAAGATAGAGTATGCTTATATTGGAGTATATTGGAGTATATTGTCAATTTTCAGCATGGCAAAAGGTTAATGTTTTTGTCTCCTCCTGACCTGTACATTAAATACCATTGTTTAATATATTTTTTAATGAACTGGAAAGTAGGATGAAGGATATCACACGTTTCAAAATTCAAAGATAACCAGAAAACTTATTTAGCCTTGTAAAGATTAGAGATGACTTTGAGGCATTTCAAAGGAAGGTGGAATAGTAAGTACACAACTGCCACAGTGGTAGAAGAAAGATGGTACTGGTTAATATGGTACATACTGATGGAGTAATTTAACTGCTTATACTGATGATGTAGCTGTTTTCACCAGTTTTTCTAAGCATAATCACAGTGTGGTAGATGAAACACTCTGTATCTTATAACAAACAGATCTTTTCTTGGTCTGCATTAAAAAGAAACAATCCAAGATTTATGAAAATTGAGAAGGGTAAAGACACAAACATTATAATACCAATTTTGTTTTGGTCTGTGATCTGATAATGTTGTGTGGAATTTGGGATGTTTCATTCTAATCTAAAACTAGCATTCAGCAGCCTGGAGAAGGAGCACTTTTTTCCTCCCTCTCTCCACTTCTGTTATGCAGTCCGGCTATTTCAGACCTATATTGTTTCTTTATGAAATTCCAAGCAAAACTGTATTTAGAAAGCTGTAGAGAAGTGTGGCATCATATCTGTTCATATATGTATCTACATGAGAGTCTGCTCTATGTAATAGTTTTTGTCAGTGAGGTATTATTTCCAAACCAGGGTAATTTATTTTCTACACAAAATATATTCTAATTAAAAGTGCCATTTAGATCGTTTCTAAAAATTATTATCAGAAATTCTAATATTAATAATGACAATAATAATTTCTCAGTTTAGGAAAAATTAAAAATATTGGATTTAATGTTTGTGAAATTTCTTTATTCCCTTAATCTTGAGCAGATAGAAAAAGCTTGTCATTTGAAAAAGCTGATGGAGCTTTGGTTCCTCAAGACCATGATACCAGGTTATTTACCCAAATCAGTCACCCAAACTACACTAGAGCTGTCTTTCTACAGATAAGTGAATTATCTTTTTAATATATGTATATGTATGCACATTCTTGTTAATTGTCTGTGGAGGCTTTTCATATTTAACTTACTTCTATAGTGCCTATTTTTGCTTTAATCTCAGTCTCTCAGTCCTTTCCTGTTGTACAGTTTTATGACTCTAGACTTTATTGGGAGCAAATTATACCACAGGCTCTTCATTGTTCATATTCCTGGAGCACTGTGTTAGTTGCAGTCTCTATATAAATGTATGGAAAGCTCTTATTTTTTATACCCTAAGTCCCTTCTCCCTGGAGCAAGTGCATTGATATCTTTGAACAATTCCTGCCATAAATGTGATCCCCTCATTTAGTTGTCTAAATGAGAAGGATTTTACCTGAATTATGAATTTCACCTGAGCTGTGTAACACAGGAGAGCATGAGACTTTGTATCAGACCCCTTTCACTCCAGTCTTTTCAACCTTGGATGAGATGTGTGAGAAAATTGATGTTTGTCCTATTTGCCAGAGTAGTTATATCTCAGACATTCCAAGTACTGTATCTATTCTGTGTTTTTCTCTTTTTTTCTTCTGTATCCTGTCTCAGTGTGACTAGAGTAGTCTGTGCTTGTGCATAAACTGGATTTCCACTCCACAGAACATCATCTGTTCTTGATTAAAGAATGTGTAAATCTCATCAGATTAATAGCAGATAGAATAGGCCAGGACCCTAAAAGAAGAATGCCAGGATTTTTTGGATGCAATCCATAGCAACCCATTATGATCCAATCAGGAGGGACAAGAAATATAAAGATTAAAACTCCAATCCCAAAATCACTTTTCACTGTCCTGTTTTTAGAGAGGACACAGTATTGCTTTCTGTTTGCAATGAATAACCTGTTTGTTTCAGTATAGTCTTTGTCCTAAAACTTTAGGTCTTACTGATACTTCTCCAACCATCTTCTTTCCGTAGGATTTCTTTCCTTTTAGAATTTCATACTTTTTAAATGAGACGTTTTCTTCTCTAAAGAAGATGTTTTTAGGTATGCTAATCTCTTTAATCAGCTAAACATTCAGCCCTTGTCCTCACAGACATACTTTTAAAGACATACTTTTGCACTTCTGTAGATCCTTGGGCTAGAGGTTGTAACTAATCATACAATTGTGTTTGGTGAGAAATAAGTGTGTGAGAAACTTATAAACTATGAAGAGAATGAAGAATTTAGCAGAAGATGTGAGTACAGATGTGTGCCAATACACAAAGACAGGATGTTTGGAAATTCACTACAAAATACTGATTATTCTCCAAATAATAGAACTCTTGGTTTCCATTTCCCTTTGTACTTAAAAGTCAAGAAAATTCCTATTTTATTTACTGTGAGAAATTCCTTTTCCAAGTACACAGTCAAAGAGTGCCAGTACCACTCTGTGAATCATGTTGGACTTTTGTCACCTTATGTACTGTAGCATTAAACTATGAAACCACAGACAGTTCACATTTAGAGTGGTGGGTCTTGATATGTGTGCCTATCATAAACTGCCAAGTACTTCAGGAGAAAAGCCTCTTGTTTTGACTGCATAATTAATTGCAAAGAAGATGAAGATAAAATAGGAAAGCAAAAATAGAAATATAACATTTTAAATTGTGAAATAAGACATAATGTCACTGTCTGATGTCAGCTATTTTTAAAGCCTGTTAGGTTGAGTAGGAATTCCAGTTAATATATATAGTCCATTAGACTGAAAATATTCTTCAGTTTGTCCAATTGACTAAATTTCTCTATGAATCAGCAGACTGCTGGCTCCCTGTTTTGGTTGAATCATTCTGCCATATCTGCTTAACAAAGGAGGATGCAATGTCAGCTACAGAAATATATTGGAAAATTTCTGTATCTTTCTAATTAATAATTTCTTGCATTTGTAATTGCTCAACAGGTATAGATGCTGAAAAGACCATTTTCTATATTAAACAAGTCAGTAGCAGTATATATTGACTTTTTACTTATTTTTCATATAACTTCTGGAAGGAAAAAAAGTGTGAAAAAGAAACTATTTATTGCTAATTTTATTTATGATATTCATATTTTCATGAACTTTTTCCAGTGTCACTTGAGAACATTTCATAATTTTGTTATGTGTTTCATTTTTGTTGTTTCTAATATTTGGGTTATTTATGTCTGTTGGATTTATTTGAAAGTTGTCCACCGCTACAAGTATATTTAAATAGTAGGAGCAGTGTAAAAAGAAAGCCAGGAGTGACTATTTCTGGAAGGATGGGGAAGTGTCCTACACAGCATTTTCCACACTTCTGAGCAGTGTCCTCTTGACCTTCAATTTAATGTTGAGACAGTCACTCTTCCAAGAACCGATTGCTCAATCATTTTACCAAGTGGTCACATCTTTAGGAAACAAGAAATGTGCACAAGAAGGGATGACTTAGTGTTAGACTTCAAAGCTTTGTGCTTTACAAGTTCCTTTATGTTTAGAAAAGTGGAAGGAACAATTTGAGGAGGGCTTTGCATGTGACGACTTTTAAGAAAAAAGAGATTAGCCACAAGTTCTGTGAATACCATCATGGGTGGGGAAATTCAGAGGCACTTAATGCACTCTTCACTCCAGCTATGACAGGCAGGTAGCAGGAGCACCCTGTGGTTGGATGTGTTGTGTTCTCATGGGGATTGCAGCACTGCAGCTCCTGCAGCCAGGGCCTTACTTTAGTGCTTTCACTAAAGCTTTCAGTGTGGAAAATAAATCATGTTCAACTGAAGGTGTTTCACAGCTCCACAGATGAGAAGGTAAAAGTGTTCCTTAGACACATTGCACAGATGTGTGTCATCACTTGGGCTTCCTTGTAAGATAGGTCTTGAGTAAACTTGGTAGAGCTGCAGCTGGTAATGCATGCACCATGTCCTCTGGCTGAAATGTGGTCTGTCTTTGCATATTGTTGCATCAGCTCAAAATTCAGCTCTCTAAGTACATTGTTTACATCCAGAGGAGTATGGGCATAGGTGATACTGAGCCAGATCCTAATAGCCTGTGTTCTGAGTGGCCACTCCAGGTGTGTTATAAAAGGTGGGCAGAGTAAGATGATAAGACACAATAAAAAAAATTGAGATACTTTCCTTATACATTCTCCCAGCAATGGTAGGCTCAAGAACCCTTTGTATTCCAAAGCTCAAAATAGATGTTTAATCTATGGATTAATAAGTTTCTGTTTTAAAACATGCAGAGTTTCGGGTTTTTCCTTGCTTTTTCTGTCAAAATTAGTGCTTTGTTTCTATCTTGAGTATATTTAGGTCTTATTTCCAGGCATTCAATTTTGTTACACTTCGAAGAATATTGAGAGAACAATGTCAACATTCGTATCACAGAATCAGACTTCTCAGATCCAGCTAATGCTCTTTGACTGTGTTTCAGAAGCTGCAGATCAACTTCTTCAGCAACTGAAACCTGGCAGATTTAAATGAGATTTATAACATCATTTAGTTACAGTGAAATCTTTTAAAGTTCTGTATTGTAATTATGAGTGATTTCATGTACCAGTAAATCTCTGCACAAAAGCTTGGAGGGTGTGACTGGTATCTCCCTCTAGTTGCCTTGTCTCTCTTATTCAATCCATTCTCCTGTTTTCCTACACCGTTATCTAATGTTGTTGGGAGTAAGGACATTTTCAGGATCTTGCTTGTTTGCCATGTAGTTTGACTCTTGGAGATGGAACATACCCAAACTTCTCTTTCAAGAAGACAAATTTTGTTTCTGTAATCAACTGGGAAATATCCTGGTGAAGAACTTTGTTTATATTCAACACATATACCAAAACCCATGAAAGACTTTTCTCTGATAGATGTTTTGCTGTACAGTATTGAATTATAAAAAACTATAATAGCTTATATGAATCTTAAGTATCACTAATTAAATCCTCAGTATTTGAAAGGTAAGGTTTTCTTCCCTGCTCTGTTGAAGTTTTTTCTGATGAGTAGACAAAGAATTACAATATTGAGTTACAACAATTTGCCTCCTCCAAAATTTTGTCTGTAAAAGTAATAATTCAGATTTATCCAGTGCATTTTAATTCTCCATAGGAAAAAAATTTAAGATGTTAAGGTTAATCAGTGCTGAGCTAATAGAGATCTCTTTGCAATTTTATCCTGCAAATCTTCTGAAGGCAGAAGTTTCTGTCTGCCTTGGAAACTTAGCAAGAAGAATTTATTTCAGACATTGCTTCTAGTATCCAAACCAAAAAAAAATCACCTAACTTGATTTGTTCTGAGTAAAAAGAGAAGAGAAAAAAAGAATCTTCATTCAAGAATTAATTTTAGTACCATTTACTCTCTGTGCACAATTTATGTTTAGATGCCATTTATAAATATCTTACTATCATTTGTTAAATTTTATGACAATTTTTACCATGCCTGATGACTGTAACTCATGCATTATACATGCACACGTATTTTAACAATATTTGCATCTTATAATATGCTTTCTAACGACTTGTCATAGACTCATCAGTTAAACATTTATTTTACAAATGCATTTTGTAATATGCTATGGTAATAAACTATAAAAAAGGTATCCCACCTTGTAATATTTTCAGATGGATGAATAATGCATTACAAATTGTACCTTCATTTAAAACATGACCTCTATTCTGATGAAATCTGATACATTGTCTGGATTTATGGTGATCACTGAGTTGTGTGAGGTGCTGTCAGTCTACTTTCTGATTAATTTTCCTAGTTGATAAATTTGAATTAATCTGTAAATATTTACAAAATAATACGGTTTAATTTTTTTTTCAGTTATTTTGTTTTTATCCACCTGATTAATTTAATCCAAATGTACCAACCCCCATCTAGCTGGGAGCTAATTTTCATTCAAATAATTTCTGGAAATTCAATTCAGTTCTGAAATTGATTATCAAAATCACGATTGTTCTTTTGCTGGCTGCCTAAGTTTGCCATAGGTATCTCTAAAGAGGCCTAGGCTACTGTCATATTTAATCTAATCAGCTTTATAAAGCCGAAGGGTACATAATATTGGGACATCCTATAGTAAGCTATTTCACAATAAAAACATGTATTTTACTACTTGCTATTTTAAATTTCACCTACATCTGATTTTACATAATTTTTAAATTAATGGAACTTCATTCAAACCAAAGTTTTGCTTAAACAGCTATTGCCACCATAGTCAACCTGCTTTCTGCCTTCCTGAAACATTGAGCTGACTTTTTAGATATTTTTAATATGAATTTTCATACCTAAGATCTCTGGCTGTTTTCTCTCTGTGTGTGCACACATGTGTAGAATGTAATATTTTCGATAGTTTTATTTCACCAGAGATTTTTTTCTTCAAAACTGAAGTGAAAGAAGGGAATTTGAGGGTTGCTTGGTGGATGGGTTTGTTTACATAGCTATAGAGTATTATACATATGCCCATACATCTGGTGACAGAACAAAATTGAGGATTTCAGCAGTGTTCTTCATTAATTATCCTCCCATATCTGAAGAAAAACTGAAGTGTCTGGCAGTTTTACTTTTGCTGTTTGCCTGGAAATAGTTTTAGGGCATTGCACCTCTGTGATGCTGTCTGAATGTGTGAAGTCAATACAGAGTAGTCTGGTTTTACATCTATTTAACATAAATACAAATGCCTACTTCAGGTGCATACTAAGGAGTAGTCAATGTTAGATAATTGGTCTCTTGGAAGAGGGCTTTATTGCACCAGACAATAGAAGGTTACACCTTGTCTCTGCCTTTCACCTTAATAGTCCAGGCTCAAGGGCCTTTTTGTCACCATTCATAGTCAAGGCACTTTTAGTCAACACATTGTTGTCAACACATAGTCAACACAGCTTTAAGAGACAAATTATGCAATCTGATTTAGACATCTAATTAGGATTTAATGAATTGTGCCACAGAAATGCCTATTTTTCTCTTTTGATTACTTCAGATGGCCATTTCAGATTTAGATTGTAGTGTAGATTTTTTGCATTTGGCAGAGCGAAATCCCCCATTACCACTTCTATTTTTTTTTCTTTAATTTCTTCTAAATAAATGGCTGCCTATGAAATGAGCAGGACTTATTGTCAATTGAGTTTTACCTATTCAAACTGGGCATTTTAGACCACATTCTACATAATCAAACAAACTCAGGATTGTCTAAATTCTGTTACAGCAGCCTCCCTGCTCAGGAGGAGAATTATTGAGAAGTATAAATTCTATTCAGTTTGGGGTTTTTAGGTTTGTTTGTTTTGGGTTTTTTGGTTTTGTTTTGGGTTTTTTTGCCTTTTTTTGCCTTTTTTTGTTGTTGCTTGTTGTTGTTTTTTCCCTAGTGTTTATTATTACTTGAAAGCAAACAGCTAGTTCTAGTTGAGGTACTGTGTTCAGGTGATGTGGCTTATATATCCCATAGCATCAAGGGTAGGAAATACACATTCTACATGGGCTGCATGGAACTTCAGACTAGTCATCTGAGTGCTGAAATGGGCTTGATAAATGCAAAGTATTTAGTGTTCTATCCCAAATGCCTTAGCCATCACTTCTCCCACTCTTTGGGGGGAATTCAAACAAAATTTGCTGGCTTTTTCTATTAAAAAAATAAAATGCAGCAGTCGTCGTTTTGTTGGAAAATTCTGCCTATTATTTCCTGATGGCTGTTTCTCTTAGAATCATGTTGCATTCTTTGCTTGTCTTTGAGATTATGAGTTTGACTGCTTTGTTCATTAGGAGTATGGTGACTTCTAGAGTGAATTTTTTAGCAATGTTTCTAATGTTTAACTGTTTTAGTGGATTTCCTAGCTTCAACTGCATACACTGTTTCTTTGAATACATTAAAATATTATAGTATCTTGGTAGTTCCTTAGTTCTCATCTGTTACGCAGTCTCATCTATTATAAGTCAGATTATGGTTGCACAATAAATGAAGTAAACATCTGTATTTTGTGATGGGAATTTCATTCCTTTAGGTTTGCTCAGAAAGCGCAGAGATTCCACACTTTGCTGTATTTCTTGGCAACTGGTCATTCTTTAACATAAATCAAATATGTACAATAGATGTGCTTCTGTTATTATTTGACTGTTCCAAGATTTCTGTAGTTCGGATTCATTACATTCCTTGTGTTCTTGAAATTCCTTTTGTTGATTTCAGTTCTGGAAAAGCCTGTGAGGCACACTTTAGAAATTTGTTTTTCCATGTTGCACATCTTTTTATATGTGAAGATCCACAAGTGTATATTTACATAGTCAGCTATTGTGCAGTCTTAGTACAGGTAATAAACTGCAGGGTTGTTAATCATGCACCTTTCTCAACTGAAATTTACTAGCCTCTTTCCCTCTATTATTACAAGTCTCTGCTGTTACCACTACCAATAATATTATTCTCTCTCTTTTTTTTATTTTTTAATTTTGCATATCAATTTTTTCAAATGCATTGTGATTTGTAGGCCAGGAGAGAGAATGTGGAGAGAGAATGTCTGATCCAAAATTAGTCACAAATTCAATGTCTTGTCCCTTACTGAAGCCAAGAATATGATTTTTATTAAAATATAAAACATAAAATATATATATTAAATTTATATCATGGGTTAAGAGTAGGCTCTAGCTGCCTAATAGTTCACACACATGATTTAAGTCCTGCAAAGTTAAGATGCAGTAGATTTTCAGACTACAGTATTTATATGCATACAAAAATATTTTAAGGTTATTTTGGTATTTCTAAGATATAAAAGTTAGCAAACTTCCTCAAAGGTACACAGTTTTAAAATTACCTTTATAGAAGAAAAAAAGAGCTCTGCGGTGGATTGTAATACCTTTTTGAAGATTTTTAAAGCTAGCTTTTTTATATATAATTCACATTTCCTATATACATAGTGATGTGTTTTTGTATAAAGGTTCCATTCTAGTTTTGTTTGGGAGAATCTGCATAACTTGTGTATGGTTTCTCCATTTGTGAATGATGTGGTGACTCCAAACTCACACCAGTGAAACCATCATACTTCTCATATCATGTATGGTATATAACATACACCAGACTTACACTGAGGTAGAGGATGATACTGAAAATCTCTTCCCTCTAGGCTTGAAAAATGACAGAAAAAGTAGAAGACACATTTTGTGCCTTGGGAAAAACAGATCAAGAAATTAAAACTCCAGTCATTACCAATAACCTTAAAATGTATTTTAATGTGCTGCAGCTTCAGTTACCCTCAGCTGAAGCTTCTCTATTTTAGCTTACAGGGTCTTGTGACCTCAGCCCATAGCAGAGTTTCAACAGTAATAGCGACAGCCATCTTGGATAAATGTAAGTGAATTTTTTCCTCATTTCTATAGTTTCTCTCCCTCACATGCACTTTTGGAGTTTTGTTTTTCACTCAGGATGTAGACAGTATTCCTGACAACACTTCTGCTCTGTGCCAAGTAGCATGATTGACACAAAGTACAAGTAAAGCATCTAAGTGGGATTTCTTGCCTTTTAAATGTCACAGTATGAGACTCATCCGGTGCTTTTGAAATGCCAGTATGATGGCCATGCAAACTTTATTTTACCTGCAGCTAGCTTGATGGTAGTTTTCATTATCAGCCAGGATTAATCTGCAAAAAGTGAAGCGGTACAAAAAGATTTTGGCCATATAATCTTGTTTTAGTTAATGCAAAGGATGAAATCTAGGATAATTCACAGAATATTTTTTTTAAGGAAAGGTTTGACTTCTTCAATCAGCTTTATCATTTCAGTTCTGCTTCACGTCAGATTGTGGTAATCCATTTCCAAACTTAGCTCTGCATTCACTAACTATTCCATAAATCTGGAGCTGGAGCTGGGAAAGGCTACACATTATACATACTGCCTCTGTAACAACTTCCAGAAATACAAATTAAGGAATTAAGGACATCTTCCCACTGTTGGTTTCTGAAGAATACAACATCCAGCAGTCATTTTTTATTTCAGTAGTCATCATGCTGTTGTAATGGGGAGACAAACAGAAGAAAATAGAAATAGTTATTAATTCAAAAAGTCCTGTCCTGTATCCTGATAGTCTGAAGAAGCTGGAATTTGGCAGGAACTTGCAAAAGATAGCTGGGCTTAGATATTCTTTAGTATTTAGTACTGAGTTGGCCTTTGTCTGAATTTACCATTTCTGAATAAAGTAGCATCCTTGGTCTGTTGAATCACTGTGCCACCCCTCCATTTTCTGTTTGTTCATATACCTAATTCATTTCATTTTCAATTTGTTACATATATGTAACATGATACCTAAAATTCTATGGCTTTATTTACATAAAAATAGTTGCATTGTAGCTCTGTAGCTACAGTAGTACTTTCTTAATGACCTAGCTATGCTAGCTGAGCACGTGATTGTTCAAATGCAGCTTGTTCCTTCATATGGTTTCATAGGATGTCTCTGTTCACAAACTGTATGAAATGAAGGGCCACACCTATGGAGCAGTTAAGGCTAAAGCCAGCAGAAGTGGAACTGCCTCCATCCATCCATCTTACAAATGTGACATTCAGAGATTGATACTGGGCTGTCTTGGTGATTTACCTGCAAACCTGTAGTCAGCTTCAAACGTCATTAGAATTCTGATCTTCTAGCAAATACGTGGTTATGGTAATACCTCTGTAACCATTGTGAGACCAAATCATAAATATAGCAGAGCCTGGACCCTGTAAGAGTATAAGTACTTGTACTGAAACCAGTTTATTATCTTGAATTCTTGAATTGACTCAAACTTTAGTATGCCATGTAGATGGGAGTGGGCACTGCCATCATCTGCGCACAGAAATGGAGTAGCAAAAGAAATACCATGCCTAGAATCTACTCTTTTTGACTAAAACTATATGAATGAAAAAAGGTGTAAAAAATGTTGATTTGGCTACCAGTTCTAAGGAGGTATATACCAAATCATGAAGAATAATTCCTAAAGTTTCTCAGAAGAAACAGTTTAGTAGAAATCTGTGCAAACCCTGAGGACCAATGTCCTCAAAGGTAAAGTCGTTTTATAATAATTACCATAAATATTAATTTAATTTCAAAAGAAGAGAAGGTGTTCTTACATTTGTCATTGCAAAGCTGAGTTAATGAAAGCACTTTGCAACCACTGTCACAGGGAAGTATGTATAGATTTTGAATGTGCTTGCATATAAAATAAAAACTCAATTTCTGAGGAATTTAAAAAAATCAGCATTCTAATGACAGCAGTTTAAAACTCAGCCTTATCTACACGCTTATGAAATATCTGTTATTTTGTTGGAGCCACGTATGCCAACATAAATTCATTGCTGCTCCAGGCTCAGCCCTGTACTTGTTATCTTCTTGACACTGTGGTTTATGTGACACCTCTGTCCCATTAACTGATGTGATCCTTACGTACGAGAATGATCCCCTGCTTTGATAACTGTCTCCATCTTGTAACAACATCAAGATTATTGAATTAATAGAATCATAATGTGATTCCATAGATCTTGTTAAAACAGTATTCCCTTCATAATAGATAGAGTGTGGCTTATTTTCTATTTTTATTATTTATGTAGTTCTTCCAGTTGTCTGTGAACAGGGGAGACAGATAAAAGTTAAAAGAATGTTTATATATATTTCACACTTTGGGGCTTTTTAACTACACTATGTAGCATGTTTAGCATTTGGTATATATATAAATAGTATGTAAAATATGCATATATATATAAATATGTTTAACTGCTATATTGGGGCTTGGATATAGCTCATCATTTAACACTTTAGTATGTTATGTGAGGACTTTAAAATACAGTAGAAAAGATTTTGTGAAAATTATTTTATAGAAAGTGTGATGGAGCATGCTGGGAAGTTATACATTGTGAAAAAGCTTGCTATGAAATAATTTAAGATACCAAAAATCCAGATGCTCACAAATCCAGCCTGCTAATCCTTTTGGCCAACAGATATAACATTGTGTACTTCCTACATGATACTAACTTCTAGGAATTTCAGTTTCTTTTCTATGTTACACTGTCACGCTTCCACAAGTCAACCTTAGCACAGAGGCATTTGTGCTCCACAGTAAAACCTGAGGGTTTTGTAGGGATACTGAAGTAACACAGGTACCCGCAGTGTTTCGGTCATAAATATTTTGTTACATTATTCTAATGGTTCTTCATAATTGTCTTTACATCCTCGATGTATAAAAGGCAAAGAAATGTTAGACACCAAAGAACTAAATCCATTCTCACAGTGTATGTTACTGCAAGTATAGATATTTATAGAGTTTTTACTGTTATTTTGACAAATCTCCTTTCTTTTAATGTTTCATTGGCACCGAAGTCTAGATGGTTGGAGTGAGTTGAGGGTTGTGCAGATGATTTTTCCCAAAGATCTGTGCACTCTGCTCCCACCAGATTCATTTCCAGAACCCACTCATTGTGCAGTTACCTACAAAGTAGCCATGAACTGATGAATAACTGAGAAATGTTCATTTCTCAGTGCCTTTGCATCCTAAATTGGAAGATTTGATTTGACATAAAGCAACAATTGTCACCATGGTTTTCTTCAAAACTCATTCATTTAAGGAATTGCTTTAGGACATCTTACACTGGGCAAAATTTAGCAAGATTGTGGCTTTTGCCACTTTAATGAATTTGCTGTTGAGAAACTCCCAATAATGTCTCGGTCATCACTACTGACTACAAACAGATAGAGAGACAGATAGATGTGTATATATACTTTTTTTTAAGCAGGCCCTAAAGCTTTGTGCTTCCCAAAGTAAAGGTAAATAGTCAGCTTAAACCTCTTCACAACTCTATAAACAAGAAGATGCCAACAGCATGTCCTCTTTTCTATTACCTGTCTGTGTTCTCCTTCCATGTGTAAATCCTGCTCTAATTTCTTTGTGTTTGTTGCCACTATTTGATATTTATACAGAGTTCACAAAGTAGAGAAAAACATTTCCAACTTAATAATCTTTAACTGGTCTTTTAATTGATTCAACCATTCATATTTCTACTTTTCCTCTCTTTAAATATTTTTTCTAGCCATTGTTATGACTTGTAACAGAGTCTGAATGCCCATAATTTAGAAAACTCTTCAGAGAACATAAGCTTGAGATTTTTTATCAGATTGATAAAATTATATTTTCTTGTATTCAGTTGGGTTTGCCGTGGTTGGGAATAGTAACTATTCCACTGAAAGAAGCAAAAGAGTAGTGAAAATTGTGAATTCTTTTACAATTTTAGTGGACCAGCATCAGTAGTAATAAAACTGATCCAGCATTGAACATTTCATTAGAGATTCATTAAATATTCAATTTATAACATTTTTATTGTGACTTTTCAGTACTAAAATGCTTTGAAATTTGTTATATTAATTTTGGGTCAAAAATATGATTTTGAAGAAGTTGAAACATTCCTACATTTTCAAAACAACATTGTTAATACTAGTTTTTCAAGGTTGCATACTGTCAAAGTCACGTTCATCTCAAAGCAAAACTTTTGCTTTGGAATTTCCTTCACTAATAGTCTTTCAAGAACATATTGCTAAAATGTTATTTTAGGTGGAAAAAAAGCTGAATTGTTCGTAAGCAATATTTTTAACCCTTCAAAATTGCTTGTGAATCACGTAAGTTGCTTTTCGTGCTATTGTCTAATGCTCATGTTTTATAGTGCAGAACTGGATAGTTCTTCTGCCAATTTGGGCATGAGCAAAACTTTGCTATAGGACCTGCAAACCTAAGTTATATTTTAGTAGTGTTTTTTGAAACACTAGTTTTGAACCTCATAGAATTTTTGGATGGAAAATGTTTTTCAGTTATCACTTTTAATTTGAAGGCAAGTCTGAGTCTATTCTTAGAGACTTGAAGAGCTGTGTCTGCTCTGGTATGATGCAGAAGGTGAGACATGATCTTTTCATTAGGAGTACTGTAAACAGTGTATATATGTGAACTGTAATAATGTCTTTTGTCAAGAGGAAAATATTCAGGGTCATGCAGTATTTAAATGAATATGTCTGGATTTTGGTAAGCCCAGCTCTAGAAACAGCCCTCATTCCTGAGGTCAGTTCTAGGGGCAGCTGTTGTTACTGTCAAACTTGGGGGCAAAGCTGTAGCTTTGATTTCAGAGGTAGGTCAGGTGTTCAGGCACAAGTGTACATTTTCTTCTAAGATACAGTCCAATGTAAAAAAAGATTACTGATAAAGTTTTAACAGATATGGCAAGAAATCAGTAAGAGAATAGTAGTGGAAAATGTGTTATAGCCATTTCAGTCCAAAATACATATTTTGTTGGCAAATGGCATTATTTTTTCATCATTAATTATATCTTTGGAAAAAATTTACATATTTTTGTACTTGTATGTACATGTCTACAGATAATAATTGGCTTTAATTGATGAAGAGGAGCTTTTTGTTAAATGTCCAATAATTTTGGGAAACGAGCAAAGTAAGAAAGAGCTGGAATAGGAGGTGTGGAATTCCTCTTGGTTAAATTTAGTTTAAATATTTTAGACAAATTTCTGTCAGAAACAAACCCATTTATTCTGCATTTGAAAAGGAGGATGTGGTAGCTCACTTGCGAAGGTGTCTTTTTGGTCTTCAATTTGCATAACAATTTTTTATCAAGAAATACTTTTATTTTGGTTTATTTATTTTAATTAAAATTCAAATTAGATTGCTATTCATTGCTTACAACAGTTACGCCTATATGTATGTTTAATGAACATCAGTTTGTGAAGTCTTGTTATGAGTAATCCAAATAGTGTAACAGAAAGTTACATCTATTTTTCTCCAAATAAATATCTGAATGCCATTAAGGTAGTCTCTGAGGTGTTTCTAAAACTAAAATGAAAGTGAGAGGTAAATAGAATTTTATACAGAAAATATTTTTGAATATTTGACATAGAAGTCTATGTCTCAAATGTTGCAAAAGATTCTATACTTATTTCAAATTTGCATGATGATGTAAGTAATTCTGAATTTTCTTAGGCTCAAAGCTTTGTGATTAATTAATTTTGTGTCTAGAGAGACAAATGAAAACTATTTTTTCTAAATCTATAATTTTCAGGGAAGCTGTGTTCAGAGAGCTTTGGAAAATACTTCTTTATTAAATCCTAGACACTTTCATGAAATAAAGTTTTGAAAAATTAAAAAAAAAATAAAGACTTAACAACTTACTGATTATAAAACAAAGGGAGAATTGTTTCCACCCACTCCTCCATCCTGGGGCTCTGCTTGCGCTCTGAGTTGCAGGGAGCAAGGGAGTGGAATTCCTGCCCTGCCAGGCTGAAAGCAGGAGGAGAACCAGCTGTGAGGCTGCTGCTGCAGCTGGGGGAGCCGCTGGCCCTGGCCAGCCCAGGGTGTGTGTAGGGTGTCGGTGCTGATCCAGAGCAGAGTGGCTGAGAGAAAAGGGAGTTTCTGGAGCCTGCTGGTCACTCCTGGTCACTGAGACCCGGCAGTGCAGCTCCCAGCTGGGCTTTCAGGCCCTGCCCAGGTTCTCTGCATTCCCTGGTAAAAGGGGAGGTGGGACATGGCCCTGGCCTTTTAATAAAATGTAATAAACCCCACTTCTGTGTATTTTCAAAGAAGTCAGCATTTTCAGTGAAATAAGTGTCAAAATATTTTCTTTTTTCTTATTTGCTTGGCAGAACTCCTTTTTTTTTTTCCTAGCAATAATAATTTAACGTGGTTTATATTAATTCAAACTTAGGGTGTTGCTTCATACAGTGCTTGGTTTGAAATGTGCTGCTGCTATTTTTGACTGTGAGGAGTTGTGCATTCAAAATATCATCCCTTGTAGGCCTATTAAAGCTCTTCAGTTCCCTATAAATATTGCATCATAAGAACTTTAAAAATATGCATTTTTTTTAGTACTCCTGGATGTGCTATATGTGTTTTTTTTTCTGACAAGCAGCATCCAAGATCTAGTAAATCACAGTTCTGATCATCTTTTGAAAATATAAATAATGCTTCTGTAAACATAAAATGGCATCCTTAACCAAAATGCATTATTTAAGAAATATGAAAAATATTTTAAGGTAGGTTGATGAAGATATGTTCATACAGTGAAATAATCAAACTATTATCATTATACAAGACTGAAGAAAATATGTTGAAAATACGTTTTACCATTTTTTGATTCCTCTTGAGAATGAGTTAGCTCAAATGGAGGTGCTCTGCCAGTTTTATTTAAATATCTGTACTTAAAAATGACTAATTTTATAGCATGTATTTTCTGTTTATGTGCCTGTCAGTTTTAAACAGCCTTTTATATGTAAATGCACGATGACAGTTCTATATTATGTGTCATTTCGTCACTAGAGTTTTTCATACTATTGGAATAATCCCTTAACAGATATTTATAGAGTTTTTACTGTTATTTTGACAAATCAGACATTGTTATTAAAGTGATAAAAGAAAGTATTTTTAATGCTTTTTTGCATTTGAAGTTCTAAACTTTTTTTAAAAAATGTTTCCTAGTTCTATTTTAGTGAACCTTTTTCAGAAATTGTTTCTTTCTAGTTCCATTTTTTTATGCTAAATAAAAAATCTGTAAACCTGTTCTTGGAACTTGTTTCTAAACAGGTGTATCACTAAAGACCCATCCTTATTCCTCTTTCAGTCATTTCAATGTGAAAATAGCCAGCTGTGAATTCCATTAAGTTAACTCATGAATATCATATACCTTACCAGTGCTGGATGTGGCTCCCCTTAGAGACAGATTGTTTACCTGTAATTATCAAAGCAAACAAACGCTGGTTTATTATCTGTAATATGTGTGCTTTGGAAAATGTGTTGCCTTTTCATGGGTGATGCACTCTCAAGGTAACAAGTTTGGAGGATTTCAGCTGTATTGTCCATTTCAGTGCATGCCTAAGCAGTGGCTAAGCATAGAATGGTTTGAGTTTGAAGGACCTTTAAAGTGTCTGGTTCCAACCCCCTGCCATGGGCAGGGACACCTTGCACTAGACCAGGGTGCTCAAAGCCCCATTCATTCTTACCTTTAACACTTCCAAGGCTGGGGCATGCACAACTTCCCTGGACAACCTGTTCCTGTGCCTCACCACCTCACATTTAAGAGTTTCTTCCTATATCAAAAACTCCCATCTTTCAGTTTAAAGATAGGTAGATATCTTATCACTGCAGGAAGAGAACACTCTAATTTCTGAAGAAATCTTTAAATTTGCTTCATTCCCTAGGTAGCACTTCATGTTTTGGTACTAAACCTGTAGACTACAAACAAATTGAAAAAAAAAAATAAAGTATTTCCATAGTCTTGAAAAAAAAACCCCAAAACATTGGCAGGTGGCATAGAAAGTCAGTGAAAGGACAGAGACACTCACCTGTGTCTAATGAAGGAGGTGACATTTCAGTAAATGGAAGGTACTTAAATATATGCTGTGTGTTGGCAGTCTCCCAAGACTGCTGGTGGAAGTGTTCCTGGGGAAAGGAGCAGTGCATGGAGGAAACTGCTGCTTTGAGCTGTGTTGTGAGAGTGGGACTGGGACTGGCTAAATGCCTGGTGGGAGGCACCAAGATAGCAGAAACATTCAAACAGTACCAGCTGTTGAAACCATGGACAGCTTTCAGGTCTCTCCTTGGCAGATACTGCTAAACTATATTTACCCCAGTTTATCTGCAGGTTTTTCACCCCAGAGCCCTGTGGCTTTTCAAATGAACTTTCAAAAAGTCCAAATTCATCTTGCCTAACTTAGGGCATTTAATTTTAGGTAGTCTCGTGAGAAGCAAAGTCAGTCTAACCTGTGTCTGCAGTAGAAAACAGAGACAGGTGAGGACAATGCTGGTTTTACAAGGATGGGACTAGTCAGTGGATTTGCACATTGTCTTCTGTTGCCTCTAGAAAATGCTCAGGGCAAGCAGACATATCAGTAAGATGGTTAAAATGTTATTATTGTACAAACCCTGGTACATAAGATAATACAAAATTAGTAATGTTAATATTCTAATGAGTCCCTGTCAGGCTCAGGTATCTAATAAGAGACAAAGAGGGGGAGCTTTTGCCATGATAAATTTGTCTGTTTGGCTGTCATGCTAATACTGAAAAAGTATTCAACCATGTCCCTGCAGACCAGGGCAGATTTGACCGCAGTCCTGAAACACTGCATTTGATATACAAATAGGTGTTTTGTATGACCAAACAGCAAGACAGATAGCAAAACAAGATCAGAGATTTCTACTCATGCATGTATATGGCTGCACTTTCTATGGAACAGAAAAAGTTGAAACCCTCTTATTCATATAACACACCACAAAACCATGAAATGCTGCAGTGGTTTCTACTTGGCTAGAACTTTAAAACACACCTTTGCATTACACACCCCAAAGGCACATAAACAATAAGTACTAAGAAATTAATCTAAACTGCACTGCATTGTTTTAAAAGTTTTAATTAATGAAAGTCTCTTTTCAAATTGCTATAGAAAGGTCAGATATAGAAAGGTTCATGTAAATGTGAAAAGGTACACAGCAGTTCCCTGGCCTGATGAGTGATTTCTTGCCCTAGTTCTGGCATCTCTTGACAGTGTTGGTCACTGTTTCTGTTTTCTTGTGCTGTTTTAATCTGTGGGGAGCACTAATAGTAACGGTTAGAAATTAGTGGGTCACTGCCTCATCTCCTTATTCTCTTTACAGCCAGCTTTACCCTTTCATTGTCTTCTTGAACACAAAATTAATTTTCTTGTAGTGAAGAGCTTGAAAGCAGCTTGCTTCAGCTGCTCCAAGCAGCAGATAGATGGGCTACAGACTTGCATTTCATGATTGCTGGTATGGCCCGCTTTTATCACAAACTGATCAAAAGGGCCTAAAGTGGACAGATAAGGGATTTTATTCAACTACCAGACAGGGAAATAGGTGCATTGGATTAGTCTCAACACTTCTTGAAAGCCTGGGAATTGTCCACATGTCAGCTGCTCTTTGGGCCAAATGATAGTTTTTATTGCTTGAATTTGACTTAGATCCTTCCATTTTACCCAGAGGAAGGAACAACTAACACCATTTAACCTCCATGCACTCCTGATAAATGTACATAAAGCTACAGAGTACTTGTCAGCCTTGACAGGGTAAATGGAGAACTGTCCTATTGAAGGCTAGTTTGGCTGAGATCGAAAAATGTTTCTTTTATCTCTGTCTAAATAATATACATAAGATATGCTGCTGGTATATTTGGATACTCTGTTTTCAATTTTCTGCACCTGCAGCATGTGCCTTTGCTATGGCTGCCATGACTCAAATGAGAAGGGACAGGATTTGGAATGGAAATCTTGGGTATGTTGTGTGTGTCCTGGGCAAGGTAGCAGTGATACCCAAATCATTGTGATATGGATAGCCTAACCTTCCTATCTGAAACAGTCCTAAAATGGAGTTTTTACATTTTATGTGCAAGGGTTACAAGAGAGAATAGCTCTGTTATCCACGTGCTAGCCACAGTTTATGCCTAGAGTATGTTTATGTCAGCTGGAGATAGAATTTTTTTTCTGTCATTTGCACCCATATAAAGTTATCTTTATTTTGCCGGTGGTAATAGCTACATAGCTGTTGTTGTTTAAGAAATTGGGGGGGGGGGGGGGGGTAGGGAGGAGGGAGAAGAATGGGGAGGGGAAGGAGTAAATCTTTACACTAGGAAAAATATGTTTTCAAATGTTCATTTTGAAGAAATATTTTCTTAACATCTAATTGATTCCAAGATTAGGCACAGAACATGCTTATGTGCACATTTAGACATACAGCAGCATAGACTGATTCTACATGGGCATACAGAAGCAGCTGGAAAAGCCCTGGCCCCTCCTTTTGATAGGGAGCCAGGTTTTCTAAGCATTGTACAAGGGAAAATTGCACTGCCTTTTCCATAACTTTAAGCTCAGGGAAAAGAAGTAGAAAACTAAGGCATAAGAGTGCCTCAGTGCACAGAAAAGCATCAAGATAGATAGATGTGAAGGTCTGGCAATTATACATATGTCCTTTAGCCAGACTGTGGCTTGGGGATTCTGTAGCTTTGAAAATCATACTGCACAGATGCTGGTCATGCATGTTCTAATAATAGTAATCTCCATAATTCCAAAATAGGCCCTGATTCATTCTCCTGTTTTTGCACAAAGTATAATGTTTCATTTTAGTTCCCTGGCTAGTTGGTGAAAAGAGAGGAACACATTGCAATTCAATATTCAAGTATTCAAGATGTAGTTGAGCTGAATTATTTTCTGATTGTATCTGAGTTTGTGTTTACTATTTGAAGACTTTTTTGGGGGGAAAGTGGAGTTTCCACCATTTTGTATTTACAAGTTTCACACTCTTGAGCTTTAAGCTGGGAAATGGCACAAGTGTTGTTCTGGTGAGCTGGGAAAGATGTTTCTCTTGGCTAATCTCTACTTCCTCTTAAAGCAGAAACTCTTAGAGGGGACCAGAACAAATATGCACTTTGTGAAGATCTGGAAATACAGATGAAAACCTTCAGCCTGCGCACATTTTACATCACAAACAAAATGCAAATGCAGAAAAATTTTAAGGAGGTGGTAATTGAGTTTCATGGGATGAAGTTAAATTTGGCCATGTGGGAAAGGAATATTTCAATTTGTTTGGATGCATTTTGTTGGAAAACAAGTCTTGAATTGCTTTAAAATACCATGTGCTATTGGAGTTCCTTTAAACTAGTAGAAAACTAAGTCACCATGTCATTAGTTAGTTGAAATTTTCTAAAGTTGCCTTGTGTCCACTGAGAATTGAAACACAACTAGGAAAAATTCCATAATTAGGAAAGTATATTGAATTTTTCAAATTGTAAGATTGACAATACATTTTAATTTATACTATTTGATGTATATACTAAGGACCGTCTGTAGGTCACATAATCCTGGTTTGAAAACATACAAGATATTCCACTTCAGGAATAATTTTAGTGTCTCCAAGTGTCTACACCTGGGTAGTTCTTTTCTTCTTCAATTGTGTGGGGTTCACTCATGCACTGCTTGGTTTTTTCATTCTCTGAAGGAAAGGAAGTCTTCTGATCACCAAATGTAACATGTCTACATGGGGAGATTGCCTTGTAATTCATAGAGAGAAAGCTCTCGCACAGAAAAATTCAAAATTCAGAACAGAGCTCATTTTATTCAGTCTGACTTGCCATCTGAAAGAGCTTCTCTCTTTCTCTCTTACCTGTATAAATAGTAAATAGACACTCCTCCTAATTTATACTGTTAAAGTTATGAGCTATGGCTTGCCTGGCTACTGGCTGCACTGCTGGCATTGTCTTGTGAGTGGGAAACAGTGCAGATGGATTGGGGGTTTCTGATATCCAAGTAGTACAATACTTCTGGAAAACTGATTTGGGTGGTGAGCCATATAGTCCTTGGGCTTTCTGTAGGTCTTGTGATGATAATTTTTTTACATGTACTGCAGCTCATTAGAAACTGGACTGAAAAGTGAAGTATTATTTGCCATCAAATAGTTTCAGACATCAGTAATTCATGGGTCTCATTGATCTGAGGCAGGTAAGTATTGTTGCCCCAGAACTTCATACCCCGTTACTCACATTTGAAGTCCATAAAGCGTTGCATTTTGAAATACCTCTAAACTGAAAAATAAATTTAAGTTTCTGTTTTAATTCTTGTTCCTCTAGTATTTGAAATGCATGTGTCAATGAAGAGCTGAATTTTATATTGCTGTATAGATGAATAAGCTATAACCTTTCATACATGTTCATATGACTGGGTAGTCAAAGGGAAAAAGGCAGACTATCTTAAGCAGCAATATACAGGGGTGTCATTACCTTTGATCTTTTTCCTTGTCCTGTTTGTAGGTTTCTGTGTTTCAAACTTGCAGCATTTGTGTGTGTGTTCATTACTGCTTCTCTGTGGAAAAAGTGGGATACCTTGGGCAAGTTCACTTCTTCCCAAGGATTCTCACTGCCTCTAAGACTTGAAAGTGCAATTTGCTGTAAAGCACTAGGTAACAACATAGAATTTGAAATCCATTACTCTGTACTGATAAGGTTTATCCTGAAGAACCTTTATGTACACTGACCACGGCTTGGAAAATGATATCACAAAATCAGAAATTTTTTTTTTCATTCAGTTATGGTATTATATTCAGTGTAGCAAGAAATGGTTTTGCATGACAGTACACATGTAAATGTCAATGCATATGTCATTTACAGTTATCTGGGTGTTCTGTGAGATTCACAGTGATCATGTTGGAGAAAACTGTCTCTGTTACACTAAATAAAATGTGCTTAGTAAAAATTGCTAGCAATTTTTTTTTTCTAGACATATAATGACATGGTAAGAATACAAAACAAAACCACCAGAAACAAACCATTTCTCAAGCAGTAATATCTATGGGACAAATGATCTAAATTGGTGGAACAGGGAGAGTTCATCACTGCACTGCAAAAGGACTTGAAATATAACCTAAAGGCAAGTGAAATACTGATTCCAAGCTTTGAAATAGCAGCAACAAATTTACGTACAGACAGAAGATGCATGGAAGCAATAAACGAATTATACAAGTCTTACACACGCAATCTGATTATTCTGACCAAAGTGTTAATTGGATCCTAACTGCCAGATCTGATATCTGTAGTCTTGTAGTGGGAACCTTTCAAAGTGATGAACTGTAATTCACCGAGCTGCTTGAAGCACTTGTAATTTACTGCATGTCATGCTATGAAGAGCCTGACCTAATGGACTTTACATTACCTGTAATGCTGGAAACCTTTCAATGAAACTAGTTGGTAAAAAATAATAGTGGAAGTCTATTCAGAAAGAGGGAACAAAACTACATTTTAAACACTGTTTTATACCCATATAAAAAGTTGGTCATTAAAAAAAGAGATGAGCAACTCAAGTCAAATATTTAAACTGGAATATTTCTCAGTGATGAGGTGTCTGGTAAATTTTAAATTAAGTAGAAATGATTAATATGAAAAGAGAACCTGAGATAGTTCTAAATGGTGTGGAATATGTTGTGCTTCAGATGGTCATGCATGAAATTCCCTTTCCTGAATATAATATGTTATAAAATGTGGTTTGAGATAACCATTGTTCCCTACTGCATCTTAAATCAATATTCAGAAATACTGAGGGAACATTTATCTATAAAAATGCATTGCAGTTACTGAATGCTAAGTAGAGTCCAAACTTAGGTGCCCCATGCAGGAGGCTGATATCTGCTGGAAAGTAAAGACTTTCTTTTCCCGTAGATGATTTTGGAAGGCAGCCATAATAAGAATAATAAAACAGGTACAGTCTGCAACCATTGAAACAAAAGCAGTGCTGTGAAAAAGGCCTCATTTGGACAAATTCTTATTCTGGTAAGGAGCTGGGGGACCAGTGGAAGGTTGTTTAGCCTGCTTGTGGTATTTCTGTCCCAACTTCACCCAGTGATGCTCTCTAAATGGTGCAAGAAAAACAACCACCTTGTTGCCGCCTTGCCCTGCAAGGAGTGGGGCTTTCACCTGTGCTCCTGGGAGGCAGCACTGGGCAGCTCCTTTCTGCTGCTCTGCTTCCCCCAGCTATTCTGCAGGGGCCAATAGGGACCCAAAACTTAGGAACAAATTCCCTTCTACAGTACATCAGAGAAGATGCACCAAAGTATAGCTGATACCTGCCCATCTCAGCATCAAAAAGC
>CM077463.1:24982953-24995453 GCA_039654755.1 Calcarius lapponicus | reverse complement strand
TGTAGTGACCATGCAAATGTTTCAGCTAATCAAAGAGGGGAACTTTAGCTTTGAGAAGAAAGAAAAACAAGGGCATGTCAAGGCCTAAACCAAAGATGTATGTAAAATAATCTGAGCAGCTTGATTAGCCAGAGTGAGATTAGAAGTTGCATTATTGGCCTTTAAACATATGGTGTAGCATATTATATATCACCTATAATCTCTCCTGCAGCAGGAGTACGGACAGCTTGTTTTCCACTAACTGTAAATAGAAATTACTTTAATCTTTCCTAAAATGTTTACATGTAATTGGAGAAGTGTCGAATAACAAAAAAAGCTGTAAAGATAAAGTTCTATAAACTAGAATTACACAACAAAGCACACTCTAGTATATTAAATTGATTAAAATGTAGATAGATTAATAATAATAAATTAAATTCAACTGTAAACAGGGAAAACAGGAGTCCTGAACAAAGTAGTTATATCTTTGTTACTTTGGTATTTTTCCTGTTGCATGTTTCCTAGGGTTTCTCTGGTGATAAACTTTAGTAATTTGTATCAAGATTTATGTTTTTAGAAGCATGTAACCTTATCTAAACTGCATAAAACTGGTCAGTATATATTGTCAGTGTAGAGGCATGATTATGTATTCTTGTTCTCTAGTTATAAACAGCTTACAAATGCCACCCAGTTTATTCTCAGTTCTTTTTAATATCATAGAACCAGGAAGATTCAAAAGGTTGTTATTATGGTAGACACTCTACACATATACCAAAATAGGAAGAGAAGGAATGCAGTAGTTTCATCTTTTAAAATTATTCTTTCCTACTGAAAAGCCAGATCCTGTACTGTGTGTAGTTTCACACCTACATTTATTTTTGAAAGGAGGATCCTACAGAAAGATTCTCCATTAAACGTTTAATTACACATCTTTCAATAAGCCAGAGAGACTTGTCTTATAGAACAGTTCCATTCTCAGATCTGTCACTTAAAATATGATGTGATTTTGGATTAATTGCTTAAAGGTGGTGGCTTGTTTCCTCTGTCTGTAACAAAGAAATAATTCCTACCTACCTTAAACCAGCTCTGAATATGACTAATATATGTGATTTTGTGACTTTCCTCAAAATCACTAAAAACAAAGGGAAGGATTTGTTGCAGTTTTCATTCTCGGTACCTGACTTTCAAAATAGAAGGAACTAGGAATAAAAACAGTGTGTCTTTTCGGATTGTACTTGGTGAGATTGGTCAACACTTCTTGAAAATATGTGTACCGTTTTTTAAGGCTTCTGAAAAATGCAAAAGCTTATTGCAGGTGCAGGCTACCTGTCCATTTGGCCATTAAAAATATGATTTTATAGGTAACAAGTATATATAAATTTGTCTGATTCCTATTATCAATTAATTCATAGGAACAATAGGTGAGTGTTTACCTGGCAAGCCTCTTTACAGCTAAAGCTGAATTTTTAATGTACAACAAAAAAGTGGTGTTAAATGTACAGCCTTAGTTTCCATTATTTCTCTATTAAATTGATCTGGGATAAACCCAGATTTTTTATTCTTCAAAGAAACTCTGTTTTCATTTTTTCGTCCATGTTCATCTATCTAATTTCCAATATCGATGCTTTCATTCTGAGTCATAGGTTTTTTTTAATTTGTATATTCACATGCAGAAGTAAAACAATTTACAGTTGTTCTTGCCTGAAGTGCCATTTAGATGTGTTAAAAATTGTTCTTTAGATATCTGGATTTTTTTAGCAAGATTTGTAAGCTAATCCAAAAAATGGGGGATAGCCTGCAACAAAAACAAGAGAAACTTCAAAATATGATGGACCCTCCATCTGGATCTATTGTGGGGCCAACAGATTTATGTGTTGCTTCAGAGGCTGTCCCACCCATTGTGTTTTGTAGGATTGCATACCCAGTCATCTTCATGGAAGTTAGGAGTTCAGTGTCTTTGAGGATGCCAAGCCACAAATAGGTTTCCATTATAAATCATGTTTCATTTTGTCACTTTGGTTTTTCATGAGAGGTTTAACCAAGAATTTTGGGGAGTCTGCGGCCTGCTCAAAGGAACAATCCTATCTCTTCACTGGGTTGCCCTATCTGAACTGATTCTAGATACTTTGAGAGATTTCTGTGAAAAAGAGTCAGAGATTGCCTCTCTGGTACACTTTTGTAAAATTAGATCAGAAATCTTGGAAAACACAGACATTAAATCAAAGAAATGTACCGAATGCATATAATTGGTCATAAAATAGCAGGTTTCAGATAGTCTTCCAGCCCAGATAGCACAGTAGCATTATGCCAGTAAGAGATAAAGTACAGTCTGGTGTATCACTGAAGGCTGTGAAATGTACCAATTTATATTACCTAATGACAATTAGAGAAATCTCTTTGCTTAATGTGTTCTGCTGATGTAAATTTCAAGCAGTTTTCAAAATGCCTTGTCCTTTATCTGTGGGAAAGAATATATATGTATCAGGTATGATACACACATATGTATCAATCAATAAAATTCTTATAAAGGCAATATTATCTACATAAATCTGTATTTTTAATAATGGTCTTGACTGCCATTTTTTTTCATGCTTCTGTCTATGATCCTGAAAAACAGATACATTAGTTCTCTAGCCTATACAGTTGAACTGTTAAAAATTACAGGAAGAACAATTTGGTCAGAAAAGCCATTAAAATGTATTGCAAAGCAGGCGTGTCTCCATGTATGAGAGCATGCAGACAGTTAAGTAAATTCAGAGCAGATACTACAAAAGCTAACACAAATATGCCTGGTGGAGGGGAATCTGTATTTCAGACTGAGTAATAGAGGACTCTTCTGGTACTGTGAGTCTCATTAAACTCCTTACAGGCTGGAGTCTAGCACAGAGTATGAACAAATCACTGCTAGTTTCAGAGTTAGGTAGATTTTCACTCAGTTTAGATCAAAATATTCATATTTTGCTACATATTATAATAGTAAGCATGTTAGTGTTAGTAAAGTTTTTGCAGGGTTTAAAGGTTAAAGGTGATAGTTTAATTGTGAAAGCGTCCATCTTCCTCTCTGCCTTCTCATATCTGTGTGACCTGTGGTAGTTGAATAGCATCACTCAGATAAAATTGTTACAAGCAGACGAATTCAGATCTCAAGTAAACAGAGGAAATTCTTGGTGACTTTCAAGGAAATTGAATAGTGACTCTAATCAGTGAATTTCATTCTTTGCTCATGCATCCCAAAGTTGTAAAAATCTGTTTGTCTTGCCTTTAGTACTTGCTAAGCTCAAAATAAAACATTATTGTATAGGTATGTGGTGTTTCCAGTGCTACAAAGCTAGATGTTACAAAGCATAACAACCAAAATTAATCATCTGACATTTAGATGTCTACTCAGAGTGAGCCTGCACTCCATGGAGAGAGACAGGCACATTCACAGTGTGGGCTTAGTTCCATGTTAAAATAAATCCTTAAATTAAATCAGATATACTACCCTCAGGATTTCTTTATCCTGTTGATAATGGAAGGAGTACAGGGATAGATGAGCTTAAATTCCTCCCCACAAGTTTCTGATTGGAAATCTGGTTTGTCTTTTCCATTTGTATTTTAGAGCAAAACCTTTAGAATTTTTATTCTTAAAATTCATTTGATGTTTGCCAAAAGATTATCAGACTTTTATTAAAGGCTGGTATGTTTACTTTCAGACTCTTAATTAGTCAGTGATTTAAGACCATAGTTTATGCTGTGATGAATTTTGTGAAAATGGTATTCTGTGTAATATTATACGAGGTAATTTCTTCTAAAAGTAAATTTCAGTGGATTTGTGTTTCTTTTTTCCTCTGTTTTATTTATATAAAGTCTTTTTGGGATAGATTCAAGTAATAGAAACATTAGAAGAGTTTTGCCTCCTAAAATTGGCTCATTATTGAATTTATTACTAATAATAATTATTTTTGCTTATTTACAGAAGACTGGAATGTCCCACAACATCTCACAAAGCAGTATTTATATGCCAGCTTGCTGTTATATACAGAAAATGTATTTGAATTGTGCTAGACATGCGAGTGGCTGTTTTTTCATGGGTGGAAAGCCTGGCTTGCTGACAGCTGTTTGACTGTGTCCTGGGTAGCTGGAGCAATGGTCTCACATTGTGTGCCTGCCACAGGCTCTTCCATAGGACTTTTCTGTCCCACATACACAATCAAACATACTGGCTGTGTCTTTCCCACTCACATGTACATTGCTGAGGTGGGTGTGTGGCTGTTTATGCATTTGCAGACATTTGATCTCACTGTATAACAAGTGGAAAATAAAGCCATGTCCAAAAGAGCACCTACACAAAAATTAATTCTTAGAGTTTAGTGGAAAAACTAATTATCTAATGCCAAGGTTTCCCAGCTTTCACTTTTCAGTTAGGAATGCTGAGAACACGATTCTCTCTGCAGAGACCAGGTGACTGAGGTGGCAGTCCTTGCTGTGTACTCTGATATGTCCATGACGTTTTTATTCCTGTATAAATCAGTCCTTGTTAAAAGACTAGCTGAGCAAGAATTTTTTTCTTCTACTGAAGTGATTTATTATGCAAAAAAATTTTAGGCTAAGTTTCTTTATTGTGGAAAACATTTACTGCTTAAAGTTACTTATTTTGCTGTCTGCCTTAATCATATCCTTTGAAACAGTCTCAATAGATTTTCTATTTGTAACATTATGACACTTGATAAGATGATTGATTATGAAGTGTTGAGAGCCCTGCCATGTGATCATTTATTTTTAAATACACATTTGTACGAGCCCATGCTTAAATTTCTTGCAGGAATATATAAGAGATGCGAAACATAAAGCTTGAGTCTGATCGAAACTGATGCCTCTGGAAATAGAGTGCCACAGTACTGTGGCCTTAAAATAACAGATTCTGACTGGAACTGGAACTTTACAGTGATAAATACTATGTAAAAAATTATGGTCCATCTTTGGTAGAAAATAAAAAAGATGTATTGCTGTGGTGCAGGCAAAGTAAAACATGTTTGACGATGATATCTTTCTTTCCCTGTGCAGGTGCCTGTGTCAGTGGCCATGATGACTCCCCAGGTGATCACCCCTCAGCAAATGCAGCAGATTCTCCAGCAGCAAGTGTTGTCTCCGCAGCAGCTTCAAGCACTTCTCCAGCAGCAGCAAGCAGTTATGTTGCAGCAGGTAATGTGTGTTACCTGCTTTGGACTGTTAGCACAGGGCATTCACACAAATGTCAACCAGATTTTATGGGTCTTATTTTGTAATATTTCGCTGCTCTTTACACCAAAAAGAATGAAAATAAACATGAAACTTCTCAGTTTCCAAATTTATTTTTTTTTCAATTGCAGAAGTGTGAAATCACACTTTGAAACATTCAATATTATGTTAAAACCAGCAACAGCAGCAGTGGCAGATGCATTACAAATACCAAACAAATTGATGTTTAAATTTTCAAGCACTTAGGCACATTTTAATTGTAGACCTGCCAAAGGAAGTGCAAATAGAGTTGTAGATAATTGTTGCTTTAAAATTCATAACATTGTAGTGCTCCCTTTAGTAACATAAATGGCATGCAGTTTATGAAATTTCAGCTTAACAGCTTGTTTTATCGAGGGAAAAGGTTTTCTGTTTTGTTTTTTTACATACTAAAAATTTGTCCCAGACAAGGCTAAAAAGGAGGAGGAGGTTGCTGTTTCCTTAGCACAAAATCTGTCAGCTAATTGCAAAATAGGTGAACTTGTTATTCATACAATAATGATAGTGTCAGTGATCAGTGCCTTGGTGTAACACAGAGTGGATTTTTTGGGTGCATGCTTAATTGTCATACAGAAAACGATGTGTCTGTTTGTCATAGTCATAGCTCAGTCACTGAACTGAATGTTTAAACATTTTAATATCCAGTACCATGATTGTTACAGGCAATTCACCTTCAGTTGGGAATCCAGCATCCTACTAAGCAGATTGACAGATTAATTACTTTTTTCCCCTCAGAATCAGACAGTTTTGTTTGGCCTTAGTGACTTGTAGGTTTCTTGCGAGTGGATGAATGCAGCTTCAGATTTGTTATATAGGACATGTAAGGAACTTAGGTGTAGTTATTTGAGGAGTTAATTTGGCTCTTGCATTCCCTTTAGAATACAGATTTTCTATACCCTTCTGTTTAGGATATTTTGGAATCTGCATTGGAAAATTTCAGAACCGCCTTGGAAAAAAATGTATGTAGATCTGCCTCTTCAAATCACATTTTTTGTTATGAGGTGATACTTAATGGCTACGCTACCATATGCCAATCTAGAAGAGTTTAGGAGATTTATAATACTTGAAACTTTTGCCTTTATTTATTAAAGTCAAAATGGTTTATTCAGCAACAACTACAAGAGTTTTACAAGAAACAGCAAGAGCAGTTACATCTTCAGCTTTTGCAGCAGCAGCAGCAACAGCAGCAGCAACAGCAACAGCAGCAGCAGCAACAGCAACAACAGCAGCAGCAGCAACAGCAACAACAACAGCAGCAGCAGCAGCAACAACAGCAGCAGCAGCATCCAGGAAAGCAAGCAAAAGAGGTAGGAGCTAAGACCCTTGCTGATGCACACTAGTCTGAGCTGTCAGAAGTTTGGAAATGACAAGACCAGTTTAGATCTTTTGCTATAGCAAGGATGCAGCTATCAAAGATTTGTTCTTATATTTTTACTGGGCTTAATAGCAGTGCTGGTATAATTCTCCTGCTTCCCTTTCTGAGGCCCAGGATTTGAGCAGTCTAGTCCTGCTGTCGTCTAATGTCCGCTAATGAATCTGAGTGTGCAAAGAACAAACCGTGGTGGACTCTGGACTGATTATCTTGTATTCAAGGCAATCTGTGTTGGGAAGCAGCCTTACTTTACTCAGTGGCACAGCTCAGAGAGCATGCAAATTTAGTCCATGGCTGAAAAAGAGCGATTGAGCACAGATTTCAAAGTCATAGGCCCCTGATTAATGAACTGCTACTGTAGGTTTGAAGTGGCGAGTAGAAAGTTACAGTTTGATGTGCTCATAAATCAACCTGACAAGTGGGTTTCTCAGGCCTAGCTTGCACTTGTCAGCAAACTGCATCAAATATAAACAGAATACAAACAAAACATGTTGAAGTAGTTAAATTGATCAGCAGGTATCCTAGACGTTGTCTTCAAGCTGCCCATTATGCAAACGTCGAGGAAGCAGTTGTGACCTCCTGAGGCTTTGTTTCTGTTTGGATTTGTGAATAGAATTTCAGACAGCCATCAACTACGGAATAGAAATTGCTCCCTTATTTCTCCGGAGGCTCTGGGCAATCCACATGACTTGCTCCATTATGCAGTCTGTTTTCCAGTGAGCGCATCAGAAGTTTCTCTTTTCCCCAAACTAGAAAGGAAAGGTCTTCCACAGCAGCTTGTCTTTTTCTGAAGTGTGACTGCCTTCTCATACCCTCCTGAGTCTTTGTGGACTCAAGTTTGTCTTGAAATGCCTCACAAAATTGGAACCTGTGCTTTTGCTCCATAATAGGGCATTTCGTTGCCTTGAATGCCATGCTCCTTGTAATATATTCCAACATGAAAAGAGAGTGAGCTAACAGGCTGGTGAAAGGAAGGCTACATCCCAGTTTACTAATAGATCACTGGAGACCATGTTCATGGGCCACTGCAGACCAAACTTAGTCAATTGGAAAAACAAGAGTGCCTTCAAATCACAGGCTGCTGTAAAAAGTTATACGTTTAGCATAGATAAATTTGTTATCATCTGCCATGAGCTGAGCTTTTTTTTTATTCGAAACAGCTGTTACAGGCTTTTTCTTGACCCTTTTCTTTAGTGTGTCATTAAGTGTATCTTGCCATTTTCCCTAAAACCTAATAGCTTAAATGAATATAATAGAAAATTTCAAACACTTTCACTGCCTGAGTATTCTACAAATAGCATTATTATTTAATAAATGAGTTTAAAAAGAAAGAAGCTGATTTTATGGTTTTGGCTTTCTAGCCTTCACTGCACACTTTACTTCTTGCTGCATTTGCTTTTTCTTTTTTTCCCCCCCATTCTCTTTGTAGCAGCAGCAGCAGCAGCAGCAGTTGGCAGCCCAGCAGCTTGTCTTCCAGCAGCAGCTCCTCCAGATGCAACAACTTCAGCAGCAGCAACATCTGCTGAACCTTCAGCGTCAGGGACTCATTTCCATCCCACCTGGCCAGTCTGCTCTTCCTGTCCAGTCTCTGCCACAAGGTATTTCAGTAATACATGATTGGAGAAATTTCTAAATTCACAACTTTTTACCTATTCCATTTGCATCTGAACTTCAGAAGTTTCCCATTATGACACTTAAGCATAATTTGTAATTGAAACTTTATTATTCATATTACTAGATTTTCTGGATGCTGATAAATTTTGCAGCATATACTTTTGGAAAAATAAAGACAGCTTTTTAGTTTTTTTTCCTAGATGGAAGGTGCATATTTATTGAGCTTATGTGCTGAAAACAATTTCTAATAGCAGCACAATTCAAGCATCATTGCTTTTCTCTGAGGAATCACTGAAATCTGATTTAGTGGAATGTTATTTCATTTAATATAAACAAACAGGTATAAAATACATCCGACAGTGATATTAAAGCCATTCAAAAGCTCACTTTCTTTTCTTTTTCTTCTAAGAAAATAAAGTCTTTGGCATTGAAAAGCACTTTGAATCATCAATTTATGACAAGTGAATTTAGCGACAAGCCTTTAGGATTTATTTTCTTTTCTATTCCTTTGTATTAAATAGGTTAAAAAGAACAACAAGTTTTGAAGGTGGTGTTTCCAATAGTAATGAACTTTGACTGACAAATCATGGTAAAGACTTTTTGAAAAACAAAATTCCTTTTGTCACTTTGATCAGGATTTCTCGATGATGAAAATGAGCTCAAACTCTACTACTTGAAAGAAAATAGGGCACACAATTTTGAAACGTAAATTAGCGTGGAGATAAATGCTGCTTACATTTTAAGATAAGGTCAGTCTTCCCATCTAGGGGACTCTGTCTATAACCTGTGAGGTATGTGTCTGTTTGTTTTACCATAGAGAGTTAAGTGTCATAAAAATTATAAAATAATCTGATTTCTGATACCCCAGTCCTGAAATGAGCATTGTTTAGACTATGTTCATGACAGGTAACATTATTTTTAATTGGTGTTTATGCGTGTAACCTGTTCCTCCTTTGATTTCCTTTGAAATCAAAGCCTCAGAAATCAGATGAGCAAAAGCAGAGTACACGGCATATAGACAATGATCTAAAAACCCCCAAAACCCCAAACCAAGACAAACAAAAAATAAACCAAAACGATGAGAAAATCAGAGATTACAATTAAATGTGTTAATTTCATTGTGTAAAAAAGCTATGACACAAGCATATCTAAAGTCATGAAAGCTACAAGGAAAATAAGTCCTACAACACCAAATAGAATAGCAGTGGGGAGACAAGTTGATTCATAAATCTGGAGATGAGAGACTGGTAATGCTTGTTTCTTTTTGTAGGATTGGCTTGGACCAGAATCAAAAAAATCAAAACAAAGCTTCCCTCTGAACTGCTTTACCTTTTGCAATCTCCTCTTGTGCCATCTGTTGCTAGAGGAATTCCTCAGGTTTTCTCTCACATTAAGCTATCCCCATAGATTTCCCTCAGCACTCCTACCCAGTTGCATTGATATTCATTGTTTAATGCAACACTCATTCATCTGCTAGTATAAAAACAGAGAGAAAAAAAACATTTTTAATAGTCCTTAGGAGTAAACAGTTCTTTTAAAGACCTTTCTTTTACTCAAAGAATTAAGTCCAGCTGAACTCATAACAAAAAAGATTGGTAATAAAGAAATAAGAA
This sequence comes from Calcarius lapponicus, assembly GCA_039654755.1. Classification (NCBI taxonomy): domain Eukaryota; kingdom Metazoa; phylum Chordata; class Aves; order Passeriformes; family Fringillidae; genus Calcarius; species Calcarius lapponicus. The sequence continues at coordinate 24,985,616 of CM077463.1, read as the reverse complement.
ATCACAAAATCTTATAGTTAAGATATATGTGGGCTGTTATTGCTGAAGTAAATTAATCTCTTTTTTGCTTTTACCTTGATGTTTTTTCCTAATAATAAACTACAAGTATTTATTTCTTCCATTTTTAAATTAAACCTTCAGAATGGAATTAAGGTAACACTTTTGAATTAAGGTAACCACTAGATGTGGTAAAAGTATGGTTTTCTGCTTCTACTGTGCTGTGAGAGATATAAGATAGTTATGCAGAAGGATTTACATGTGTAACACAAATATTTTATACATGGATGTCTAGAACACTGAAAGTAGCACAACATATTTGTGTTTGTAAGTTATTGGTCATGAAGAGTCCCATAAACCACAAATTATTATTGGCAAGGTGTGAAAATATGCATCTTACAAGTACAGCTGTGAGGTTTGCATATATAAACAGTATTTTCTTCAAGTATAGTTTCTGCCTTTAAAGAACAGAAGTGTTTCTCGTATTTTCTTGATGGTCAGGTATCACAAATAAGATGCTATAGGTGTTGTAGCATCTATTTTGTGACCAGGTCTTCACTATGCTGTATCCAAAACCAGTTATTTCCATGTATTCTTGCATTGGTGCTAGTTAAATGCAATGAACTGTAAATCACAGCAGTAAAAAGCCCCAAACAAACTAAACAAACAAAAAAACACCAAAACCCCAAGTCTTGATTGGTCCATGTTGGAAAAGGAAAAATGGATGGTTTTTATAAGTGATGGTTTTATTAAACATTTATTGAAACATAAAAAATAGAGTAGGTAGAAGTTAAAAGAGTTACAAAAGTAATACTAAAATCCTCAAATTCTTGGTGTTTGTAAATTTCATAGGAAATCAGTATTTGACCTTTTTATTATAGTTCGTAATTTTTATTCCACTCTTGGTCCTCTTTTTGATCCTTTCCCCTTAAATATATTGTGGGGAGGGCATCTTAAGGGTTGTCACAGCCTATGAAACTTTAAAACTTACCCTACTTTTACATCCAGATTGAAATGTCTATCAGCCTTCTCACAAGCCTCTAGTAAAAAGAGAGTTGGACATTTTTAGACACAGAAACCACAAAATTGCCATAGTTTACAATTAATTACAAATCCGCTTATTAACTTTATACTTTTTAAGTCCCTGCCCATAATCCTTTTATCCTAAAAGGCAGCCTTTCAGGGTCCTCTGAAGAAGTAATAAAGTTAACCAGCCTGAGCCTAGAAATTTCTTTCTGCTTTAAAAAGCCTTTGGTGAGCCAGGGCAGAGACCATTGCTGCAGCTGCTCCCAGCCCTCCTGCATTCACTCAGCTCTTACTCAGCTCACACAGAACCCAAAGTTTGATGATCTCAAATTAAATTCCTCTCACTAGAAGACATGATATCTGATTACCTAAATAGATGTTTTTATTCTTGGGTTGGGGTTTTTTTTCAGTACAGAATTGGTTTATTTTTTTTAACAGTGGGAGGAAGACTTTGAAGTAAATAATGTACTTTGTATATCATGCCACCTAAATGAATACATTATTTCATTTTGATTTGTGATTACATTTGCAGGTAACTGTTATTCACTACACTAAAGTGGGTTTTTTGCAGTATTGCTGGAACATACCTCATGAACTCAGCAGTAATTACTTACATTCATTAAACAATTACAACCAGTATTACCATCACTCCCGTTACCCATCTCTAATGCAATAAATTAGAGCCTGTCTTCTTTGCTTGCTTCCTAAAAACCTAGGCTTTTTCTATACAAATATGGTATAAAGTCCAGTTTTAGGACTTGCAATCAACTCTTTTTTACTTTTTCCTTATCTGAGTTTGCCAATGGGTGTTGGTATCTAAGGTAAAGATGCGGGACTCAAAGCAGTAATCTAAAAATGAGCTGGTTCATAATTAAAAAAAAAAAATCCCCACCACCCACTTTGTTTAATACTTCCTCCAGAAATTAATATTTCTGTAAATAACTACTAATCTATTTTTAATAGTTTTGAATACTTCATGGTGAGATAGCTACTGAGAAGAATTAAGAACTTCCTGTGCTTTCTTCATAATTTTTTTTTGTTGAGTCTCATTCAGTAGTCTGAGTTTATATGCTCTCAAAAGAAAACATTATCTAATAAATAGATTTGCCAGACAGTAAAAAACAATCTTAACATTTTTCCACTGTATCTTATTAACCTGAATGAACAGATGCTTTCTAGTACTTTTCAGGACCAGAAATGTGAGCTCTTTTATTAAAAAAAAAGCACAATATTTTGATTCAAACAGCATCAGCATTTTGAATGTTTTGCATTCCAGCACATCTAGATACCATGACCATGTTACCTAATTTTGGTTGTTGAGATGAAATAGAGAAGACAGATTTTGAGACACCTCTGGAACAAACCATGTCAGGCTGAAGAACCTGGCTTTGAAATCACAAGATCTCTGGGCTTCATATTCTTTTCTGCATTTAATCAGTATTTTTCAAAAGTGATACGTCAAACTTACAAGTTCTGGCAGTGACAGAACTTTTATATATTTCTGATGAGCTATTCATCTTTCAAAATCTGGTTTCCTATCTTAGCTGCATCTTCAGTGCCAAGATAAGAGAATGCTCACAGCCCTTCTCTTGCCTGTGTTTTGAAGTCTTTACTTCAGGCAGAAGCATATTGTACTGTAG
>CM077463.1:24967953-24972953 GCA_039654755.1 Calcarius lapponicus | reverse complement strand
TTACATTAACAGGCTATGCACTATCATGCCTGTGTAATTGAAGGAGTAAAATTCTTCTGAATCAAAATTTCAGAAACAAGTGAATGGTATGTTCTGAGGAATTAGCTGCTTTTTACACTGATTGTGCATTTTTGCATCAATGGGAGGATGAAGTCAGTTCCTTTGAAAAGAAAGAAATTATAGGTTTTATGACTCACATAAAGGAAATGTGGTTTTGGTGATGCTTGAACTTAGTATAAACTACCTAGCAAGATACAGGTATATTCTTAAAGAATTTTATATTAGAAGAATGAACAAAACCTTTCACAATTACTTATGTCTCTTCCTCAGCCATGCCTGTTTCAAGAATAGCAGAACATTTTGCTCACCTGAAAACTATCATAAGGTCCTAAACATATGAAGTCATGATTTAAAAGACACAGATGTTAGTAGAAGTGATGCAGTCACTCTATTTTCCCACTATTTCTTGCAAATGCATTTTCCCCATAGATTAACAATCAAATGACTGCGCAGTTCTATGATTAATTCTGCTAGAAAAGAAAAAAAAAATGAGAAGATACATTTCCTCCATGGTATAGATCAATTAGTTCTTATAACTGGGAGACCATCAACTGTGAGACTGTCTGTGACTACAGTCCTTGCAAAGCTTACCCCTCATGCCTACACTGGAAATAGCCAGGAAATCCACATTCAAAGGCAGAACTCCTTTGCTCCCATTTCTTCTTTAACCTGATCCTTATGTTTTCTTCTCTGTGGAGCAGAAAGCCCACTATTAAAGCTCCAAAAGGGACTTCCTGTTCCTGGAAGAGAGAGAGAAGAAAACGGACACATTGTCCTTCAAAAAACATTAATTGATCTTTGTAAATTTATGCTCAATTGAAAGTCTGGGGGACAACCACTTGGGTCTGGGCTAAACTTCAGTTTCAGGCAGCTGCTCACTGAGGTCCTCTTTTCCCTGATGCAGAATGTGTTTTTGTTTTGCTAAGCTCACATGTGTAGCGTGAACCTTTCCCAGGAAGCTTGCTGTGTTAATAAGGTGTATAGCTGGTCCTTCCCTTGCCTTTTCATGGACTTTTCTTCATTCTGGGAGGGGGCAATCACTTCCATCATCCTCAGAGTCTAGTTCTAGAAACTGGATTGAAATTTGGCTGTTCCCCTGCAGGTCTGTTTTTGGGGAGGGGTAGTGGATGTTCTCTTGTTGCTTAATGATTAAAGAGCAGATAGAGAAATCTTAACAAAGTCTACATTAATTCTCAGTAGTTCAAGCAGCCTAAGAGCAATTCTGTCTTTTGGAGACTCATTTGTAAGGTGATTGTCTTCATCTGCATCAGCAATAGAAATCAGAATGGAAATCAATTCAGTTGTTGTAACAAATATTCATAACTGGTTACATTGACCCTTAGAAGGGATATGTGACCTGTGAGATAAAAACTGGGTATCTGACAGTCCTCGCTGGGAAATTTGTAGAACTAAATGAAATAATCAGTTTTGTTATTGTGTATTGTTGTCTGTATGGCATGCTCTGACTAGGTCTTTCTGCACAGCTCCCCTTGGAACTAATGGAAGCCATATGTGCAGGAGAGAAAAATGTACTCAAAGTTATTCTCCTCATCTTAACACTGTCTTACCTCCTTCTCTAGGCACCTTAACAATGAACATGCATTGGATGACAGAAGCACTGCTCAGTGTCGGGTGCAAATGCAAGTGGTTCAGCAATTAGAAATACAGGTTTGTTATATGGATACATTATCCTATTACTTATTTACTGTTTACCTAAACTAAATTGAAAACACTTGTCGACTTGCCTTAGTGACTCTAGCTTAAAGACATATGTTTCTTACAATAAATTTGTTGATATTCATGAATAAGTGAGGGTTTTTTACTTAAAGATTTTTCACATTATAAATTATGCAATAATTATCTAACATCAAGTTTGTCTACAGTATTTTGCTTGAACTAAGACTCTAATGCTATTCATCACAAATGAAAAATGCAGTCCCTGGAGCAAAGACTGGATCCAAGCCATCTTCACTTTTTAAAATGCTGGGTCAGAACCCATCTTCCTTCTTCCCCTTCTGACCCAGTGCTTGTCTGTGCTGTTCTGTGGGATAAAAGAGTAGCAGAGCCTATCTCCACCCAAAATGACTCCCAGCCTGATAGGGGGCATTTTTCTGCAAGCAAGAAGTTGTAATGTCAGACCCACTCAGGAATGTCCCTAGGGAGTGCCGTGCCTCAGACCACAGGCCTGCAGTGCCCTGTGCATGCTCTAACCATTAGAGGTCACTGCATGTATGTGAATGCTCCCTTCTGCTTATGCAGGGAGTGGTGAGTACCCCTGGGGTCTTCCAGGATTGTTTCAATTCCAGGCAACACCTACAGGCTACTGAGGTTGGGCACAAGCCTCAGAGGTGACCGTGCAGGACACTTGGACCACGCTGTCTCCTCCTGCCCACTCAGCAGTCTTGGGGGAGCATGTCTCAGCAGTCCAGTGCCCTCTTGGGACTGCTCAGAGGAGCTCAAGGGATGCAGCAAGGGACCAAGATCTTTGTCCCTGTTTCTTGCCATATGTAGAGAAAGAAGGATAACAACTCTAACCTTTTTCACCTTTTCAGAATATTGTCTCACAGTTCTCTTTCACATAAGAATACTTATTCTTCCTTCAGCTGAAGCTTTTTTGGATCTTTTTTACTTTAATGCTGGAAATCCAAAACAATGAGAAGCATTTGTTCATTTCCCTTAAAATGAATGATTTTTAAACCCAGGTAAAGCTGCTATTTCTTTTATGTAATTTACACAATAGTGTTAACTTAATTTGTTTGTTAGGTTTGTTAGGAATTCATGTCACTAAAACATCACACACATAGAATGAAGCTACGCATAATGCGAAGAAGAAACCTTCTTCACACCCCTTGCCTCAAATGTTCTTTAACACAATATGCACTAGATCAAATTAAATACCTGCAGTACTAAAGATAGTTTCCTCTTTTAAAATTATTTGCAAGTTCTCCAAGTTTGTCCAATCTCAGTCTACAGGTGTAAGAGCAAGAACTCTCTGGAAAATGGTACTATTAAACACCAAGTTTAATTCTTATTGCAGATAATGTTGAAATCATGTTTTAGGTATCCAGAGCCAAATCACTAGAGTAAAATTTGAACAATTCTTCCCGTAAATTACTTCGTGAAAAAAATAAAATCTTTTCTGTTGGAAAGTACATTTTCCTCTTTTATATCCTGCTATTTTTATCAACAAGTTGCAGATTTCAAGCACTTCCTTCTGTTTCATTTTTTACTTTTAATTTGGTACCTTGTTTGAATCTGAAACAACAATTATTTACATAATATCTGATCAGAAAATGGTATCAGTTAGGAAAAAGTAGGTTTAAGTAACAATGTTTTTTGAAGGCAGCATAAGGGCTTCATAGGAATTGTTTACCATTTACAAAGGCTAGGCTGTAATCTAACAGTTGAAGTGAAGATTTAGCTTGCAGTGTGACCAATTATGCCATTTTTTGCTTTGTCTGACTGCTAGCGAAGTAGGGTCCATCAGTTGTAATGAGACCCAGTGCAGTGTCGATGCCGACTCGATGGCAGAGTTCAGTGTTTCACACTGCCTGGTCTCTGTCACTCTATTGAATTAGATTGATGATGGCAGATTGCAGGGGGCACTAACTGGACCTCAGTGGGAAAGGATGAAGTGTGTAGTCAATCCTGGCAGGCACTGTGCTTTGAGGACCCTTCACCCCTTCACAGCTGTTGGCACTAGTCCATTGCTAACAGTGTCCACAGGACTTTAAAGAGACACTATGGGCCTTCTAATTTATGGTCTTAGTAACTTGTTACTGCCGAGGCAACTGTGACCTCAATTCTCTTATTGACAAAAAGATGAAGTGCTATTTGTTTTTTCTGACCTTTTAACATATGAAAGGCTATAAAAGTTTTTGTTGGTTTTTTTTCCTGCCTTTCTTTCTTTCTATGCCCAAAGTTGCATTTCCTCTTAGATAAGTTTCTACTGACACAGACTTTTATATGCAGGAATCATTACACCAAGACAAGCTCAATGATAAGATATATCACTGCAGTGAAATAGCTGTATCAGTCATTTCTAAAATGCTTCTGATCCCACTCTTTTGTAACAGCTTTCTAAAGAACGCGAACGTCTTCAAGCAATGATGACCCACTTGCACATGCGACCCTCGGAGCCCAAGCCATCTCCAAAACCTGTAAGTGCATATTGCTTTATAAACAGTAAATAGGTCTACGAATGTAGCAGGCTAAGAAAATGAACAATTTAGTGGCAGTTGGAAAACAATGAGTGTGATGAAAAATATGGCAATAAAATGAAGGTAAAATGCAATATCTTGTCAAATTGTATGTTTCTTTAAAAGTAATGCTATCTTTTGCGAAATCTACCCAATCTACACCATAGGTGACACTAAACAAAGTACACCTATAAGTGTCCAAATCATTGCCTTGAGACTGAAACTAGAGAGAATATCTTTTTGTGATAGGTTTAGAGATATTAAAAGGAAATCCACTTTGAAAGATTTTAAGTTCATTGACAGTAAGAAGTAAATGTAACATGAATCTAGGTACTTAGGAAATTTCACAAATTGCTTACAAGAGACAGAAGTAAACAATTTGTTATTCTTAAATGAACAAAAATGTTATTTTATGCAGTCAATTGAAGTAATTGTAAACATGGGGATGGTGTTGTGTTCATTTTTGACAAGACTGTATTGTTATGCATCCACTGTGATGTTGTTGGGATTGGTACAGGCACTGAAAAGTCACTGTTGCTCCCAGCCACTCCACAGTGCTGCATTGGGAACAAAACAGTTGTGCAGCTGGATCTGCATCCAGATCCAAACTCCATTAAACTCTGCATGGCTTCGTGTCAGCAAAAGTATCCTCTGATGCAGGTGCAGTGCTGTGCTGTCAGGGTGTCAGGCATTGTAGTACTAGTATTGACTGTGCTTAGATACACTGCACTTATACTAGAA
>CM077463.1:24935453-24960453 GCA_039654755.1 Calcarius lapponicus | reverse complement strand
TGTACATTCTTTGCCTGCCTGACTTCCCCACGTAGTTTGCTGCAAGGAAAGTGATAATGGTTTTGTTTTTTCCTATGTATTTCACCATATGTTTGTCATTTTAATTCCATCTACCGTAAGTTCTCCTACTATATATTAAAAATAGCCCTGTGTACATATGTTGCCCATGTGTTAAGAGTTTCATATGCACTTGTTTTTACTGTAAACCTTTGACAGAAGTGGGAGTTGTTCAAGGTCAGTTTAGAATATAGGTATCATACACTACAGTACTGACCTCAAAAATATCTTCTTGATGAGGGTAGTATTCATGAGAAGCCTTCACAGGAGGACCTTTGGCATGCTTACTGCCCTACTTTCAAATTAATCCCATGTCAGTATGACTGGTTCTGTGGATGCTTTTTATTCCTTGAGAGTATATAATTAGTTTTGATAAAGCCATTCAGATAAAACCAAAGGTGCAGAGACAAGAGCTAGAGGTTTTTCTTTGCAGGAAGGTATTCTATTTCAGTAATGCATCTGTTTGTAGACAGTGACTCACATGACCTCTGGAGTCATACTCTGCACTAATTTTATTGAAAATATAATTATATGGTTATCTAGCATATAGCATTTAATCTATATGCTATATGATAGCATATATGGTATGTTTGATTTACTGATTTACTGGAAACTAATTGATCCACTGTATTGTTCACATACAGTTATTTATACATTATTGCAGCCTCATTTTTTTTGTGAGGGAAGAGTAAGATCTTTTTTATTCAACACCCTTGTGTAGTTATATGTAACATAGTAACAGTGTACCCGTGTTAGTTCAGAAAACCAAAACCAAATACAGCAAGAGATGTAGCAAATGTACAAATTTTAAAGCTATTTCTGTTAAATTCTTTCAGTGATATGAGAGCCTTTATGTTCTTGTAGCAAATTTCCACATGGGCCTTTTTATAAGAAGAGTTTTGCTTTTCTGATGCAAGTAAATCAATGTTCTAACAGGTTGAGCTCCTTCCCTCCCAACTTCATTTCATTTTTCTTTCCTAAACTCTGGTCTTCTGAGCTGACAAACCAATCCATTAACCCAATGAACCAGACAGGATGTCTGCTTGTTTTTAAACTTTGAAAAATCGTTTATTTTCAGAAGCCCAACGTTAGTGAAAAACATACCCACCAGCTTAGGCTATGGAGCAGCTCTTAATGCAAGCTTGCAGGTAAAAAATACAAAATAATTCTTTCTTGTACACACGGATTATCTTCTTATGTGCGTTGTATTTTATTTCTGCTTTTACATTGGTATAAAACTTCCTGGTATGTTTATGTGGACCTGATGGTCATTCTAAATAACTGGGTTTATCACCCAAGTTGTATTACCTAGCACTGCAAGTAGTAGTTCTTATTCGTGCTACTTTTGATGTGAAGAAGCAAGAAGGACACCCTGTGGCAAAATCTGGAACATTCAGTTTTGCTGCAAATGTTAGATTGATAGAAGCTTTTGCAAATGCATGTGGATATGCATTAATATTTATCCAAGCTGTCATAAATGATTTCACATCATAGTGTTGGGGAACATGGTGCTCATGGCAAAAACTTTAAAGTTTAATTATAATATATAATTTTTATGCAGAAGAGGCAAATGTCAGGACTTTTTTATTTTGATTTAAGTTCTGGTCATTTTTTAAAGTATAGCAGCTGCCTGCATTATAAAGGAGCCATACATTGTGTGGAAGGGCAAAGGGGTTAAGTGTAATTCAAAGTCAGAAAATGATGTAAAACTAGAAAGTGCCGTGAATATCAGAACATAATTAATAATGGAAAATAATGAAACCTAAGCAAAAGAAAGAGTAAACCAGAAGTAGAAATGCTGTTATTTACAGAATGTGAAAATAATTGGAAATGCACAAAATCCTTCTGACCGCTTCAACAACTACTCAAAATGAGCTGTTCTGTGTATGTATATTTCTAAATGTTCATACATGTAAGAGTGCTATGTATATGTATGGGCTAATAATTTGGTTTTACTTTTCATTTTGGTAGGCTGCACTGGCAGAGAGCAGTTTACCATTGCTAAGTAACCCGGGACTGATAAATAACGCATCCAGTGGCTTACTGCAGGCAGTCCATGAAGATCTCAATGGTTCGCTGGATCACATTGACAGTAATGGAAACAGCAGTCCAGGCTGCTCTCCTCAGCCTCACATGTAAGTGCAGTCAGCTCTCTTTCAAGAAAAAATGCCTTAGTCTAAGACACAGTATTATTCAAAAGAGCTTTGAAAGGTGGTAAGTGAAACATCTGGAGCTATATATTTGAAACTAAACATTTATATTAAAACATTTAAATAGATGAGTCTTCATTTACTTTGTAGTGATTGCTATAAGCTTTTTTTTGCCTCTTTTTTTTTTTTTTAAAACCTCATCAATTTGCTTGCAAGCTCTGAACGTAATGGAAGGCTGATCTCTGTGGTCATTTTCAGAGCCTGGTTTGTAAGGTATAGTCAGAATGTTCACACTGGAATTAGTTGTAATTTTAACTATGACTCTCCGAACCATTTATGAACTGTAGTAGAGATACTGCCCGTTTATACAAACCATAAAATGCAAAGTTTAACTGTTGCCCACAGTTTACATAGAAGCCAGTAAAGTGTAACTTTTTGCCTGTCATATAAATCAGTGTAATTACGTATTCAAGTTTAATTACTGGTGCGTCTGTATTGGCAAGGTTTATATGTTATATTTTATGCAAGACTACGATTCCTATTAATATTTAGCAGCTAACTATATCATTAATTACTCTAAATTCTTTCCCCTACCATCTTTTTAATGGAGCTGAGAGAGTGGAAGTATTAAAAATTGATGTATTGTGGATTTCAGAAATGTGTCTGAAGCTTTAGAAATGCCTGGCCTTAATCAGTGGTGTCAAACATGGCAGTTTCTTGTTTACTAAATAGTAAAACATGTATCTTGGAGGTATTGTTTCCCAGGTTATTTATATAATAATTAGCAGTGTGATATGTAAGTAGACTTTGTTTTAAGTCTACTGTAAGATGATTTTTTAAGTGTATCTAAAATTATGGTGTCTTTTTTTTATGTTTTAAAAAGCTGATCTCATTTGCCTTTTTTAATTCCGTTTCCTCTTTCACATTTTAAATGTTCATTTTAATTGCTAGAGTGGGATATTTAACAGTAAGAGTAATTGAGACCAGACTCCCTTTTTTACTTATGCTCTGATGTGTTAAGAATCCATTTTGATCTGACCTTTTTTTAAGAAAAAAATTTTACTGATTTTTTTCTTCTTTTGTTTGGCACGTTAATATATCTGTGATCACATAGAAATGTTTATTGTCATGCATTTAATTGTTTTATTGCACATTTATTCTACTTGCCTTTGAAAATAATACACTGTGAACATTCATGTATTTTATCAGGTTCCAAACCATTACTTTTTCAAAATGGAAAAATTTGTCTTTTGGAAGTGTCTTTAGATGTATTAAATAATACAAAAGAAGTAATAAAACTTGAAGTAGAAAGAACATGAATATATGCTCTTGAGAGTAACACTACTCTAAAACAAGTAAAGTGAGCAATCAGACAAAAGTTTTTATATCCCATGCTTGATGCTATCAACCATGCAGTGGGTAGCTTGAGGCCTTTTACTTTTAGCAGTTCTCCTGAGTATGCTAATGCTCTCTTCCTGTATAAAATGCCAAGACAATAAAACTTTAAAGAGCAAACAAGAGTTAGATCATGTGTGTTAAAAACAGCTACTTTACAGAAAAGAATGACACTTGCTATTAAAGTTGTTTTGTAAGTGTTAGGCAGATCTGTTTACATATCCTATGTTCTGTCTGCCATTCTGCTGGATAAACTGTGATATCTGTGCATATGATTATGTAGATATGGTTACATTTATAGCTGTGTTTATAGCTAAAATAGTGCATATTGAAGTAATTCTTGCCTATAACAAAGGCAAATACCTTAAGTTACACCCTAACTCAAGATTGAACCTTCCTCTCTCATTTTTATGATGTCATCTGTCAAAATAGGCATTTTCAGGACTTGCTATGTTGATTTCTTTGAAACTTGTGAGGACATGTTGCTCAGTTCTTGATAGACTGAAACAACAATATGTAAATGCCTGAGGCACCACTGGAGAAAGAATCTATGCACATTCATCCCTTGCAGCAAACAGTGCAAGAAGTCTGGGCTTCTGTGAGGCCAAGAGCCATTAGACAAAAGATGCCAGCTAGATGCCCACTCACTTGTGACATTTTTTCCTTTTCTTTGTGGGGAAAAAAGGGAATGAATGCAATCTGCAAGGAAAGACCAGGGTAGGGAGAGGCTTGCATGACAGGCAGAGGACCAAGGAAGAAGAGACCTCTTCCTTGCCTCCATGACCACATTGGTCAGGGACCCTCATTATTGTTACATAATAAAATGAGAAAATAGTATAGATAAAGCAAAACAGAAGTAAAACAAGTGAGGAATATGGCAAACAACAGACACAATTTAAATTTTGCATTCCCCACACATAACATAATCTCTTTTTTCTTTTTTTTAACTGAAAAATAGTTAATAAACTCGTAAAAAAAAAAAAAGGATTTTACTGATACAAGCACCTACTTACTTTTAGTCTCCTGAGAAGGTTCACCCAAGAAGTGTGGGTTTTCCTCCCCTAGAGAAGGGCTCTTGAGGTCTGGTAATTACTGCACTCACCTATAAATTTGGAGGCTCTATTAATCTCCAAGCAGATTAAACCTCCATCTCTGGCAGAAGCCACAACAGGAGGTATATGCTGAGCAATGTTGCCTGCCATCTTGTAGGTACACACATGCAGGAACAATGGAGCAAGGAATTAGGGAAAGAGGCAAGAGTTGTGCACAATTTAGAGATCAAGGCATTCAATTCAGAAGGTGCAGAGTTTGGATTCTAGACAAGCTTCCGGAGAGAGGCATTTGTTTAGTATTTCATTGGCAAATGCAAAACGAGTCCCAGTGACAAAGTCAAGCATCTTATTTGGTCATTTGGTTGTTAAAATTGTACTGACTGTCATTTTATCAGATATGATAAAACTACATGATAGCAAAACTGTCTTATTTTGGGATGATCATATTAATGTTTTTAGCTTATTTTCTGTGTATGTGCAGAAAGTTTATCTGTGGTTGAGCATTGGGACATTATCAGAGACATTGATTTTTGTTATTGTAGTGCCTGAGCTACTTGGTGTCAGAAAATGGGGAAATTGTTTCAGTTCTTGGCTATGAACCTAGTACTTCACATCTGGTTTTGGAGAGACAGAGTAGTAAGAGTAGTTGGAGTCATTAATTTACCCATCTGTGACCAGGTATCTTAACATAGGCAGGCAAATCAACTACTTAGAAAATAGTCTCTGTTCATTGACTAGAGAAAGACAGCAGGTCTATAATTCCAAGTAACTGTATCATACTTCAGTGCTTGTTAAGTGCAGTGAGTCTATCCAGTGTATTTAGGGCACTTTAAGACCTCCAAAATTTTGGCCTCAGGTGATGAAATATAATCTGCTCCATTTTCTATGCTTTTGAATACTTAAAAATACTACAGTAAGTTGTAGGAGTTTAACCATGGCCTGGTAGCTGGGATAACTCTTATGTTAATTATTACATAAAGCATCTGAAATTTATTCTGTGTGCCTCCCAGTTTCCTCTCTCTATCTGATGAAAGGTGGCAATTCCATAGTCCAGGTTGCAGCATATGAGTATATGACTAGTGGAATCTTAAGTCCTAGATTTTATTTCTGTATTTCAGCAGTATTAAATCCAAGTTCTGTCTTTGACTGGCCTTCAAATCTGATTCCTGGTGGGTAGGCTCTGAGTGCTTCCTTGACATAAATCTTCACTGAGAAAATGTGTTACTTATTGTGGGCATATATGTTCTGTTCAAAATTTAAATTTCTTCTAAGATCAGTTGTCAACAATCAATATCAGGCAATTGTATTTTAAGTCAATGCTTAAGACTGTTTCTCCTTTCATTATTTCAACATGGACTGCTTCTCTGAACTTATTGTGAGTTAGAGCTGATAAGCAACAGGTTTCAAAGCAACAAACAGAACTGAAGATATTTTATGCACGAAGATTTATTATTTATGTAAAGCTAGGTGCTGCTAATCTTGCATAACAGTTGTACATGGATGTAAGTTCCACAGTACATGCCTTTGGAGTCTAAATGCAGAATTCTGAACTAAAGAAAACAAATCCAAACAAGTGCAGTTAAAGCTGGGTTGTGGGAAACATTGAAAAGGGTTTTAGTTTTCCTGTAGAAACAACAGCATTGGATGAGACATGAGGTGATGTTTAGGAACAATAATGAGAGTTCATGCATTACTGAAAACGCAACTTCTTTTTAACCTGTGTGTAATAAGACAGCATGCTGCTGAAGAGCTTTGGTGGGATTTGAAGGTCAGTTCTTTCAGAAGTAATAAATTTATATTTTTAAATGGACATCAGGATCATAGTGAAATCAACTTTTTGCTGTTACTTTTCTTGTCTCTATTATACATTCAAAAGTTCTCACTCTTGGGGATGGCAAATAAGGGATGGAAATCAAGTTCAGCTATTTTTCTGGTGTTTGTCTCTGCATTTGTACTAGACTGATTACACTTCAGTGATTATTGTAACTGGCACAGACCTGGGTGGTTTGTCACCAGAATATTTAGCATACCCCTAGCGCCCATGGTCATGGCAAATGCATCATGCAAAATGCCACTTTGCTTCATTGTATGATCCTGGGGCGGGGTGGGGGGTACAATTTTAATCTGCAAAACTCTTCATAGCAGTTGAAGAAACTGAAAGAAATTGGTCATGAGAAAACAAGGAAAACAGCAGACTGAGAAAATGTAGTCTTACCATAGGAAACAATGGGGTGATTATACCATTCTATTAAAACTCACTGCACCTCATTAAATAAGAAATGGAAGGAGTAAGAAAATGTGATAGGGTAAACAGATATCCCTCTGGTGAGATTTTGAGGAAGGGGCTTGTCATCATGGTTGTCTCCCTGCTCACTCTGAGAGAGTGTAGACTGACAATGCAATAAACTCATTCCAACTGCTTTACCGAAATAATCTAGTTCCTAACAGCAGATCCAGAATCCTGGAGTTAATGCTATTCTGATTTTTAGGATTTTAGTTGTTGACGGCTTTTTTAGAAAAGTGAAAACAAGAAATAAGGTTTTAGAGTTGCTTCTCAAAAAGTGAGTTCATACATCATCTCCTATATGAGTCGTTATGTTCAGCTATTGTAGTGCTGTAGTACCTAAGACGGGAATTGTTTGAAGCCAAATGTCAAGACACACATATATTCCATGAACTTTAAGGCTGTTTCTAGAAAATGTTATGGTAGGTTGTTATGAGAAAGGATAACTTTTGTCCAAATGAGCAAGAGTAATAGTCAATCTGAAAAAAAGAAATAAAAGGAAAAAAAAATCTTATGCAGTGTAGTCCTTCGTCTTCGATTTTGTGTGGAAAAAGTGAGTTCCAAGCATCTATGGTTTCAGTCACCTTTTCTTTTTATTCTCCTGTTGTTCCCAACCCTTCTCCTTTACCTTTTCTCGCTCTTGCCCTGACTGGATCATTGCTCTCTGCAGTTCTATCTGCATAATCATCAAACTTGTTATTTTTTTCAAACTTTTTTATCTTTAAATTTTATTCCCAGAGGCAAATATGATTATTCTGCTCTAAGATCATTTACTTTTGAGGTGCTTCAGTTTGAAAGCATTCCATTGTCAGGTCGTTCCCATATCTGATTATTCCAGTCCCCCACTGTTAAGCTTTCACACCACTTACAGTAGGTTACCTATCATTCCAGTTTTAATCCCTTTCATTCCCTTGTTTCTTTAACTTCATAATGTTATAATGTTCCAATCCCCTGTCTTTCCTTCTTTCTTTTCTTTCTTTTTTTTTTTTTTTTTTTTTTTTTTGTTATCGTTTCATTGTCCCATTTCATGATCTCTTTGCATTTACCTTGGAGGCTTGTTCTGTTCTAGGGGACTGCTATGATCCAAGTCTCTTGTTCATTGTATAAGACTTGACATAGTGTATAAGAAAATAAACTCGCGAAACACATCAATTAACAGGGATGTAACAAGCATTATTAAATAGGTGAGAAGCATGTAATTGAGCAGATGAATGTGGTAGCAATTGCAGTATTTCTAGGTATCCTTGTTCATCAAAAACGTTTCACCTAATCACATGATATTTTAATGCCTGTATAATTTAATTTCACACATTTTTATTCATAAATCTAACATAAGGATGATAATGGGCAAAGAGACTTTGTGACAACAATTGACTTTTATTTTTATATGAAAAGAGGAACAGCTAGGAAATAGGACCTTAAAGGTTATACCTTTTGTCTGAGCATATTCACATTGAAAGAAGTTCTATTGTGAGAATATGCAGTGAAATAATTTTGGCTTTTGTACAGAGCCATTTACCTGTGGACACTACTGGAAAAATAAGCAATGATGTTTTGATTAATAATATTTTTCACCATTCCCATTGAAACAACTTTTCACTTGAATGTTTTCCTAAATATTTAGATTCTTCTTTTTAAATTTTTATTTTACATTACTTTACTTTTTAGTCCACTTGTCCTCTATTTTTGCTTCTGTTCATCAATTTACTTATTTTCCAACACTGATGGTCCAGTTCTTTATCATTTCATCTCTAGCTTCTTACATGTTACATGTCTTACTTTTGATCAGAAGTTGCTATTTCTTTTTTACATTATTCCAGCCCCAGTTGTTGCACTTCTAGAGTACATTCCCAATGCTCTTAACAAAAAGATCACTCCAGAGATACAATGCCTTCAGCTGAAAAGAGTCAGATCCCCATAGCATGGCTTATAGAAGTTGCTAGGCTCCTGTGGGACTTCACGGAATCTTTTTGGAAGCTGTCTTGCTGAAAACTTTGTGGTACTGCTATCATGAATTCTCATTCTATGGACAAGATACTTCTGCTTTTCACATAAAAGGTCTGTATCAGAAAAGGCAGCATCCTAAATGTTGTTGCAGATGTTAAAAATTTGTTTGACATTGCACCATTAAATTTCTCTGCAAACTCCTAAAATTAGTTCATAAGAGAGTCCTGTCTTTGCACAATGCAAAAGCTGAAATGACAATGCTGTTAAAGTATTTTTCTAAAACTTCACAGACAGTAACAAATTTTATCAACTATTGCATTTGTTTTTTAAGTAACTGTGATATTATAAGCCAAAATTTTTGAAAGTGGACTCTCTAAATACTATTTACTAAATACATGTGCCCAAAATGTGTCTTTAAATTTACTTATCACATAAAAAGTCAAATAAAAACATAGAATTATATCTAATTGATAACACTTATACCAGTAGTTTAAATTATGATCCATGAATCCAGACATTCCTTGAAAAATGTAAGACATTATGCTGAGAAAGTATTATTTGACTATTGCTTTATCTTTAGAATTAATAGAAAACTAGAGACTCTACACATTTTAAAAGACTAAAAAATCTAATTCAGGGTTGGTTTTTTTTAAAGACTTTATAGAAAGACTTCATCTTGTGTGAAACCCCCTGTGTGGGTCACAGTCAAGTTACTAAATCTCAAGACAGCTAAAGACGAGATTATACCAGGTAAAGTCCATATGCAAAAGCAAAGTTCCCAATCTTCTGGTGAAGTGCAGTTGTGTCTGAAAAAAGCCTTTGATTTACATCAGTGCTGGGAATGCACATGTGTGACACAGCTCTGATGTAATTTCTGTTAGGGTGCGAACTGCAAGTATTCTGGTGGTTTTCTCCAAAAAAGCAGCAACATTGAAAGTGTATCTTAAATGAGGCTGAATGTATCCAGTAGTCTCCCTCCTATACCCAGATTTTACCAAGTTCATTGTTCCACTGTTCCCATTGCTAAGGATTTAATGATGTTGCAGAATCTTTGTATGATTGTGACTGCTCCACTGATGCTTTTTGAAGACTCTAATTAGCTTCTGATTGAGGTGGTTAAGGGGATATGTTTATTTGATGCTGTATTATGCTATGAAAGTAGTAGTCTGGGTAATTAGGGACTTCCCCCAAAATTGATTTTTATTTCTCTTCATGTTTTTCCTCCTTCTCTTCATTCCTTGCAAATTTGGCGTTATCAGACATCGTAGCTGAAAAAAATGACCTCAGAGGTTTTATCTCCTCTCGCTCTAAGAACACAGGCGATAAGAGTCACATTGTGGGCAACCATTTATTACAATTCCTCTCCTAAAACTACCATAGGCCATCTCAAATTTGAAAGACATTGTGAAACTTCATTCCTTTGATGATTATAAGCCATATTTCAATTTCCAGATTAAATATATTCCAATTTAGTTTCACTGATATGTGTTTAGTTTACAGAGTCTTTTTTACTCTTCCTCATGTTTCACAAATGTATTCTAGAGAGCACAGTGTGAGCTTTGAATCTTTATTTTGTAGACCAAACAGACTGTTTCTGATAGAGCAGATTGTCCATTTTCTTCATGTGTCTACAAGCCATTCCATAAAAAGACTCAGTTTGGATTTAGTTATGGTGGGTAGGTATTAACAGGTTTTTTGAGGAATTCCAGATGTGCTTGTATGTAATGTGTTCCTTCTTTGTCTCTGTTCCTGTGGGGGAAAAGTGTATTTCAGCTATATTCAGCTAAACTGTTATGGTTTCTTTTAATATACACTATTATGGATGGACTGGGGGCCCTGTTGTGGGAGGTGCTGCACAAAGGCAAAACCAAAAGGTTTGTCAAATCCCTACCCCAAACTCTTACAGTCTCTAGGTAGTAATTGAATTGCTTGGGTTTTGAGAAAGACCTTCAGATGCAGTTTGAATAGAAGGTGTATATTACCTACACTTCTGTCCCCCTGTAGAACAGCATCACTTCATTTAGAAAAAGGTTTGACACAAAGCCAGTTGCCATTGACTGTGCTAGGTACAAAAAGCCCAGAGGCAAACCATGACTGGTGGCAGTGACATACCATGTGAGATGAGCATCCATCAAGTAGTTTTCTGTAACTATCATGCCCTCTAATTCATTGCATTATGAGAGAAATAACAATGTGTTTGTATCTATCTGGAGCTACCGGAAGTACAATTTAGACCATATATATATTTATTTTGTAGCTAGGTGTATATATAGATGTATTAACGACAATTGTATTGGACCGTATATATTTCATTCACCAGGAATACCCTGCCCTGTGAAGCTGGAGTCTGTGTTAAGCACAGGCCAAAGTACATGGTTAAGAGGCAGGATATGTTAATCTGGGCTCTGTGATATCTCAGATATTTCCTAATCAGCTCAGTCTGCAGGCAAAATGTATTTGTGTTTTCTTGCAGAAATGATACAGATATAGCATATTCATCCTGCATGTTGCTCTCCACATCTAAATGGTAAATCTGCAATAGTATAAAAATGGGAGCCATTATATTCATATGCTAATATGAATATTCATATGTTAACAGTTTGGTGAAAATGTTCTGAAAAAAGTTAGAATGACTGGATGCAGTCTTTCTTAATACTAGAGGCTGATTACAAATATGTGCTGACAAAGATATGTGGCTGTTGAGAGCGTGCTTAACAGGAATGTTACAAGCCCTGTCTTCCACACAGTTCTTCCGCTTGGTCTTTTCTGAAGACTGGGGAAAGACTAAAAACACTAGTTTTATTGAGAAGGGAGGAACTAGGTGGGAAATGATGACAGCCTTTAGAGCACAGTACAGAGAAGATGGGAAAGAACTTGTCCATTGGGAGTGGGACAAGAAATAATTGACTGGCATTTTGGCAAGAAGAGTTAGGATAGACACCAGAAAAAAACACTTTTTTGAATTTAGGATAATAAAGTGCTGATAATATGTACCGGCACAGAAAGTCTTTGGAACCACTGATACTGGAAGCTTCTAAGAATAAATTAAAGTAGTCAAAATTGATTTAACTATAAATGACCCTACTTTGGGGTTGGGAAAGTAAATTAAGAGACTTTATGATCTCTTGAAGTTCCTTCTAACCCTGTTTCCTTTTATCTGTATCATAAATCTTGAAAAAGTAGGGGCTTTTTCATGTATGCCACGTTTTACAAAGATAGCTGAATTGTACATATCCATTTATTTTGTAATTTGGAACAGCTATCATTGCAAAATTCTTTTAAGTACTCTTATTTTTATGATCAAATTGAAAGTTGGCCTCACAGAGCCAACATAGGGAGCATAAAATTCAGCTAATATGAGAAATGTCAGCAAGGGTAGTGCAGAAAGTCCTTAACAGGCCAGTTTGACCCAATTGTCTGTGTTGAGTGTGGTGTCTGGTTCTACTTGTTAAATACTACCATCAAGAAAAAAAAAACCCCCAACTGAAGAGCTGGCCTTTCTCCAGGCTTGTTCTAGTAGACTAAGCTAGGCCAGCGGTCTTGGGAATCCAGAGAGGTCCCAGCTGACTGGAAGCTGGTGAATGTTGTCCCAGTTTCCAAGAATGGCAAGAAGGAAGACCCTGGAACCTACAGGCCTGTAGGTCTCAATTGAGTGTCTGGCAAAATCATGGAAGACCTTATTCTGGAAAGGATAGAGAAAAAAAAAAAAAAAAGAGAAAAAGAGAAGGACAACACAATCACTGGTCACAGCCAGCACAGCTTCATGAGTGGGAAGGTCAGGTTGTCAAACCTGATTTCCTTCTATGACAAGATAATTTGATCTAGGAAGGCTGGTAGATGTGATCTTTTTGGTCTTCAGTAAAGTTTTTAATACTGTCTCTGACAGGATCCTTCTGCATGAAGTGTCCAGCACTCAGCTGGATAAGCACTTTATGTGGTGGGTGAGCAACTGGCTCATGGGTCAGACAGAAAGGGTTACAGGGAAAGGAGTGACATCAGACTGCTGACCTGTCACTAGTGGGGTTCCTCAGGGCTCCATCCTTGCCCCTGTGCTCTTCGAAATCCTTCTGAATGACGTGGATGCAGGACTGAAAGGGATACTGAGTTTACCAATGACGTTTAACTTGGTGGAGCTGTCAGCTTCCTTGAGGGAGTTGCTCCATATTATTTATCTGATCAGCTCTATATTTCCCAAGAGTTTTATTGATGTAAAAGTTTTCAACAGAAATAGAAAAACAATTTTATATAGCATGTATTTATATTAAAATGTACAAATCCTACATATAGCACAGTCCGATTTCTCCCTCAGCTTTTCCAGGATCATTGAACACCTTTCCAGATTTTGCATAGAGAATATTTATTGGTTCTAACCCACAAATAACACTGAGCTACTTAATTGCTGCTGCTAAGTTTCTATGTAACTGGTACAATTTTTAAAACTTCCCAACCATTAGTCACTATAGAGCATGCCAGATCCACAACCTCTTGTCTTGAAATTTGTTGTTGTTTCTGGGCTTGCTATTTTTTATGGTTCTTCAATAACCCCAAAAATATTCACACTGAAATCTCTAGTACTTTGTTGTTTTGCTTTGAAATTTTGCCTTAAAAACTTCTGTGCTCTTTCTCCCTAATACTTTTCTTTGTTTAGCATGTTAACTTTAGACGTTTGAACTAGATGCAGTTGACGGGTTGAAAGACTTTAGAGGCCTGTGCCCTAAGCTAATTTCTAGTCAAGTTTTTACTTTCTTGTGGTTCTATCACAGGGAAAATACATTTATTTAGACACCAAAGGGAGCAAGCAAATGTCAAGGATGGGAATTTTAGTAAGAGTTGCTAGAATCAGAAAATCTATGTTAATGCTATCTTCTTAGTAAGAACTTGATTCTTAAAAATTTTTATCCTGTAAGAAGGGCTAATTGTAAGTGAGCTTTAAGCTCTATTTGATATTTAAAGAAAGTGTATTCTTAATATGCTAGTTTTTCAGAAAGATGTCTTTATGTTCAAAATTTAATGTATTAGTGCAAATGGGGTATTCATATTTATAGTCTTTGCCTTTTCTTGCCAAGTCTAAAAAAAATATTAATAATAATTTAAAAAGAGAACCCCAAACAACAGACAAAACACCAAGACCTGCTCAATTTAATTATAAGTTTCATAAGATAAAAAAATCCTCTGTATGCTTTCACTGCCCATTTTTAATTACTGAAATATTTTATTTTGTTAAAGGAAAATGACATTGTCAAATTAAATCTGTCAATTTATACTCTAAAAGTTTTTCTATACAATGCTTATTTCTTTGTAGTAAGCTAAAAGAAAGAACAGAACATATTTGATTGTTGGGGATTTTTAAAAATTATTTTCAACATTTTTTTCCTTTCAGACTCCTTACTATAAAGCAAAAATTCTTCAAAAACTTGTTTTGCATATTTTCCTTTTAATTTTGGTATGCCACCAATGGACATTTTCAAACTTTCCTTCAAAAAGAAACTCTATGTTTTTACTGTCCCTAATTTGAAGAGAACCAGTTGATAATTGTATGTGCTTGGGCTGTCCCAAATGGATAGGGCAGGGATCACCAAGCACCAGCTCCAGCCTCTTCAGGATCAAATGTTTTCGTATATTTGTAGACAAGGAGATAAGTCATCCCTGAGTTGGGAAGTGCATGTGCTATAGAAAGGAGAAACGAGAGGTTTGCTCCTAGTGTCCATGAATTAATGGCTAGATGACTTCTGCAGTGTGAAGGTCAATATGTGTTAAAACATTTTTCCTTTAGATTAATGATAGATGGCATCTTGGAATTACTGAATACTTAATATTTTAAATAGGATTTAAACATGTAATAATTTTGAAAATCAGAGCTCATTAACTGTGTAACGTACTGAGGATTTTAGAAACTTCTCTTTTGCAGTTGCATTATGCCCTTTTATTTTTATAATAAATTACTAGTGTGATAACTATAAGGATAAAATTATTATAAATCTGCCATAATAAATTAAATAAATATTAAACCCTTAAGTTTAAGACAAAGGTGAATGTGTGCTTTTTCCCATGTTTCCATAGTTTTAGTAGCTCACTATTACTCATATCTCCAAGCCTCTACTCTTATGTTGACTTCAGAGGCAGCTAAATTAAATTGATTCAACATTTCCTCCCACAGGTATGTTTCCCATGCCATAGGTCACTTCTGTTGTTCTTTCCTGAATTCTTCTGCACAGTTTTTGGGATGATTGAGTAATAGCTAAAGGGTAGTCAGGTACATTGATTACAGAAGTTGAAGTGAGGGCCTACTTACAAATACATAAACATTTTTTATATAATTATTGTCATTATTCTCTCCTAGTTAGTCTAACCTACTGGGTTTGACTCCTCAAGCAGAAGCACCATTGAAAGATTCATAATGTATTTCCCAAGTGGTTATAGTAGATGGACGTATATGAGTAGTTTATTTTCTTTCTTTTGTTTGTCAGCAGTAAATTGATTTTGCCATGAATTGTCAGCTTTGGTTTTTTCTCACAGTTAACTTCACATATAACTAATCTATATATATATATCATGTTGTTATCTCTGTTTATATCTTCAAGACTATTCATAATTCATTTCAAAATAGAAATCAAATGTAGGATCCTAGAGAGTTGCTGCTAAACTACCTCTTTGTTGTGATATAATCTTTTGTTCTTCATCAAATTACTTTTATTACTGACAAATCTTTGTGTCTACTTTTAGTATGAGTTGGATTTTTGGAAGTTTCTCATGGGAATTTGCGAATTTAAATACGCCCATCTGCTCCCCTTGTTTACTGCAGCATTATTCTTGGAAGGCTCATAGAGCAAGTAAAATTACTGGTCTTACATATACTTGTTATTCCACCTCATTCATCTGGTAGAAAAATATGTGTTTCACGTTTGGTTATTCCTCCTTCTCCCCAAGCGTTCTGTCAGATGCATTACATATTTTACTTACATCTTCTGTGAATAAACTTCAGAAGCAAAATCATGGCCTTAATGAAGTCAAGGGGAATTTTCCCATTGACTTAAATGAGATCTGGAGTTCATCCAAGGAAACTCCTTGTCTTTATGTCTTTGGCTTTCCCTCATTTCTTATTCTGCTTTCAGTCACTCTGAATCATTCCTAATCTCCTTCTGATATTTCTTGTAACTTCTTACAGTCTCATTTCTCAATTTCAGTTTCTCAAAATATTTTTATCTTTGTTTTCCCTTTTTCTTTTTTCTAAATAAGACAAGGAGCTCTCCCAGACCTGAATTATTTTTATTTGGTCTTAGAAACTTTTTACACTCTTACTACTCTATAACATTAGCCAAATCACCGATGTTGAAATCCAGAATAGTTTTATCCATGCAAATGCAAGCAAGAAATACTTTCTCATTTATTCTCTCTATTTATGTCAAGACTAATTGGATATGCCCTGTTAACCAATAAGTTAGTAAGTTGGTTTTTTTTAAGGCTTGGGTTTTATTTTTCTTGTTAATATAAGTGTAATGTCTTAATATCTTCTGCTGTCTATATTCCCCGAAACCCCAAAAGGTATAGATCAAATCATCCTTTTTTCTTTTTTTTTTTCTTTTTCCTTTTTCTTCATTAAAGCCCTCTTATTACTTCCTTTCCAGACACCCTATGTAGCTTGTGGCATATTCCTCTCTTTAAGATAGCACTATGTTTTCTCTTAGTTGAGATTTTCAGGTAATAATGAGTATCTTCCAGCTGTCCCATTCCCCTCTGATATTAGACGTACACAGGCACTCGTATTCAGAGTAGCTTTCCTCTGCTATTTTCATGCTAGATCTTCACATCCAGTTATTACTTGTTCTTGACTTTTACTCCAGTCTTACATTTGCAATACCTGGGTATTCTCTGATTTCTCCTGGAATGCTGAATATGCTGGGACCCATCCTGTTTACATCTTATATAATGCAGGATGGATCTCTTTCTCATTATGTTTGCACATGGTATCAAATAAGGGGAACAGTCAATATGCGTAAGGGTAAGATGGCCATTGAGAGGACCTGTATGGGCTGAAGGACTTGGCCAAGAGGAGCTTTTTGAAATGCCATGCCTTGCACCGAGGAAGGAAAATACCCATCTGAGTCCAGTTTTGGCACCTCAAATTTAAGAATTACACCAGTAAATTGGGGTGAGTTCAGCAAAAGTCTACACACATGGTCAGAAGAAGAAGCAGTTGCTTTCTGGGGAGAGCCAGAGAGAGCTGAACTAGATCAGCCTGGAGAAGAGGGGGCTTTGAGAAGACTGACTCTCAGTACCTACAGGAAGATAAGCAAGATGGAAGCGGGCTCTTTATTTTGGTAGTAGAATGAGAGACAGAGGGCATAGGTTAAAATGAATATTTCAGATGGGGCATAAAGAAATATGGATATATATCCTCTTTCCTCACGAGGACAGTGAGGCAGTGGATGGGGCTGTTGACAAGTAAGTTGTATAGTCCATATGCTCTAAGGTTTTCCAAACCTGACGAGACAAAATTCCAAGCCATCTGTTGTGACCTTCTAGCTGTGCCTTCTTTAGGCAGTGGGTTCACCTAGAGATACTCTAGAGCCCTTAAACTGCATTATCCAGTGATCCTAGAGTGAGTTTTCTTTAAAACAACCACTGAGAAAGTGGGCAGAAGCAATGTAGCAATTTTAGCAATCAGGTGTAAGGAGAAAGATGATCTGGATTTTGTTTTACAGATACTTGTGAAGTCGTATCAGCTGCTCACAAAAGGGATGGATCTTAGATGCAGCAATAACTGAGTTTACATCTCTTTTAATTTATTAAAAAAAGAAAAGTTGTGCTAGCAAGACCAGTTTCATGCAATCGGTAGTTATGCGGTTTGTGATCATTATTTTCTTTACCCCTGCTCCAAGGGACTTGCCTCCCTTTTATTCTAGTGGAGCTGAGGGGAGGACATGAAGAGCACTAGGTGTTTCTACACTGACTGCTAAAATTTTATCAACAGCTACTATAAATAGGAAAGTCTAGTTTAGAGGTTGTAAAAGCAATAATTGACTTACACTAACTCATTCATTCTTGCTCCTACCTTTCTTGATGTGCCAGAGGCACTTTGTGACCATTGATCATTAATTCCATCTTATGCCATCTCCTCTAGCAATGAACTAAAGACAAACTTTAGTGGCCCAATTAAGTATTCCTGTGAACTTTTATCTCCTGTCAGCATCTGCAGCAGGGCCTGCCAGCTAGGACTGTTTGTTGCCTCTGCTTTCCATTGCCAAGTCAATGCAACTCCCAACTCCACCATGGTAGACTTGAAATCCTTGCTGATGCCTGAAATGATAAATATCCAAATAAGTATATTTCGAATGTATATTTAGTGCTCCAGTGTTGCATTTCAGAAAATAAAAGGATGTTACTTCCATTTTTTTTTTCAAAATGGCTCTTGGAGGGCCCAGGGTGTAAGGGTGTAATTTGAAAGTGGCAAGTTGATAAAGCACATCCATAAACACCCCCAATGAAGAGCAGTGCTACTATAGGATTAGAATTAGATTTCTGATCTTCTTCCACCAGGATATTGTGGCTTCACTGTCTCCTTAGTGAAATGAGGTGGCACACCCTCAACTTCCTGTGAAGGGTATGTGACAACAGGACCTTCCTCCCTTTCTTGTTTAAAGCCAGAGATTTGCATATAGGCATTATTTTATCTAGAAATAATGCCACTTCTTCATCATTTCAGTATATGTGATAAATACATGTGGGAAGTGTTCTTCAAGGAGGAATAATAATGGATTCTGTGACAGTTGTAGCATTACTGAATTTGTATTTAATTACTTGTCTAATACTTTCTTCCTTTCTCAATATTTGGATTAGTATCTCCCTGTGTGTCTGTACATATTCACATCAATAAACAGTTCACTTCTACTTAGAAAAAATAATAAACTGTTTATAATAGCATAAAATTGTAGAAAGACAGAGTCAGAATTAGATAACATGAAAATATTATAGGATTTGAGGATTTGTCCCTATTTTTCTAGCAAAGTATAAATATAAAAATTTTAAATCTGAAATAGCAGAGTGGAAGAGAAAGCTTTTCTTTCATATTGCCATGGGATATCCTACAGATCTATAACTATTGGTGAGATAGGTCTTCCTGAGGATATAGTAGTTCACCTCTATTAGGAAAGAGACAGCAAAGAAGTTGTACATATTGTATTTCAACATGTTAAACTTGGAAAATGCTTAATGCAAAGAAGTCTTTAGAAAGCAAAAATGCTTCAGATAAAAATAAATTTTTTAAACCTTTTTCACATATGAAAATATGAAAGCATACATAAATTATTAGATTGGCCACAGAATTATTTGAGCTTAGTAGCTCACCTTGTTGGCTTGGACACAAATATTTTCAAATTTCCGTAGTTTGAAGAATTCTGTAGCGGTGGATCTTCTCCCAGCATTTAGTGGAACATTTTGTGTAGCTGAATAAAAATTACACTTGTAGTGCAGGATGCCCACTACATAAAAGAATTGAGGGCAACTGTTGGTAATCAAAAAACATAAATAAAAAAGGCAGGTGTCTGATATTAAAACTTACACTGGAAATGTGAAGTTCTGTAAAAGCATTCTGTTTCTTTCTTTTCATTACTGAAGCACAGTAATTGTGAATACTGATAATGAATAGATAGTACAGTTGAAGGAATATCTGCAGACTAACCAATTGGTGTGGGCTTAAGGCTGTCTACAGAATTGTGAGGAAGAATGGATCTAATAGAAGATCAGGTGGTTCAGGAAATAGTTAAAGTTGCTTGAGAGCTACCTGATTATTTAGTTTATATTTTTTTTTTGACTCTTAAGGAACTCTGTTTGTTTAATGGACAAACATAAACTCAAAGAAAATCAGTGTAGTTTGCCACGACACATATGGCTTAGAAATTTTTCCGTCCCTAAGATTCCCCTGGGAAAATTTTCTTCATCTAAGTTTTAGAAAATTCATCGTCTTTATACACTTCTATATGAAGTCACTTGGAAAGCTAGTGAGTCAATAGTATCAAAATTAAAGTCTCACACAAAATAAGCTTGGGAGGAACTTCAAGACATGATGTAATTTATTGCCCTTTGTGCCATTGAATACCAAAGTAAAAAACTCCCTAGTGTTACTAGGTGCCTAAGTCTCCATAGCAATACAAAATACTTTCAGCTGCAACCCAGCAAAACGATTATCCTTTCATGATTTTAGACTGATTATTACAACCCCTGAGTGGAATAAAAAGGCACCAAAAGAGCTTAAAAGAATTACATGACTTGTTGCAAACCATATTCTTGGCTACAAAGCTCACAGTAAGCACATTGACCTAGGCAGCTTCTCTCTCTCAACATCTACCACCACTTCATTACAAAGCCAAAAGCAAAGTATTTTCCCTGCCAGTCATTGCATTGATTTAACTGCCTAAATCTCTCTGTCGTGATGTCCCACAGCACTTTTTCTTAAATTATTTTAGCAGAACATTAAAGATTTTTGGTGGATATGGGCAACAATATTTAGACGACCCAGATCTGAACTGTGGAGTTTGTTCACTGGGAGTCCTAGAGAGGTTGAATCCTGGAATTTTCTTTCCTGGCTGCTTTCAGAATTAATCACTGAACTTCTTGCTTTTTTTTTTTTTTTTCTTTTTCACATATACAAATGAGAAATGAACTAATGAACTAATTCTTTTTTTTTTTTTTTTCCTTCTATAGAATTGCATGAAAGGTATACAGGGAAACTTAAATTGTTAAATCTCTTGTTTGGGAGAAGAAAAGGATTACTGTAGTAACACAATGCTGGTGGTTATAAAAGGCATTGTCTGCCTTCATATGTTTTTCAAAGAATAATTGAATCTTTTATTCAAAGCTTAGAATGAGTTCTATTTTACTAAAAAAATCTGAAAATTGTTGTAATTATTTATATTTTCTTGTCCTGAGTTCCCACTGCAGTTTTGCTTTATTTGGTATCCCCTTGCGTTAAAGTTGATGTAAAGTGCATCCACTGTAGAAAATGTGCTATTCATAATTGAGAATATTGTATCAAGTATATTTTCTCCTTGTTGACACCAGCTCAACTCAATTTAATTAAGAAATCATGTACTTGGTTATATGATCTGGTTGTTTTCTTGTCAGCAACAGTGCATGTTCTGATGTTTAGAAGTTGAATGTAACACTTGTTTTGTTGCTGTTGTCTAGATTTTAGCAGGATTTTCATAACTGTCATGCTAAACACATTTTCCCAAGGTAGGATCAGGCTTATCTTCTGCAAAATTCATAAGACAAGTTCACCTTGTATCAGATGAGTTATTGCAGACTTTGAGAATTTGGCTTCATCCCTAAATATTTGAAAGTTACTTTACACATTCCTTCCTAGTAGATATTTCTCTCTCAGCTGCCTGTCCTGCTATCTTTCTTTCTCCTCTGAAAACACAAAGCTCTTCTCTAAAAGCCTACAGTCTTCATAAGGCCTTTGTAAGTGTCCAGTAACTGTTACCTGTCTCCTGGCAGTAATTCCAGTTAAATGTTAGAAATGGTGATTTCTTCAAGGATACAGTATGCAGTTGTAATTTGCCAGTTGGTTGCAAGGAGTGAGAGAAAAATCTTCATGTGAAGCTGTAAAGCATGCAGAAGAATGAATGTTTGAGGCAGACACAGAGAAAGAGGAACTTCATGTTCTGCAATCTATGAGCAAAGAAAAAGCAATGTATTGAGATGAGTAGGCAGATCTGCAAGATATTAGAATCCTTTTATATTAAAAACATCTCTCACAGAGAGTATTATTTTGAAAATGCTGGGGTACAGGAAAAGTCTTCTTTATAATTGTAGATCCATCAACTGTAAAGAAGGTAAACCATGGAAATGAGGATGTTCATTTGTTTATATCTGTACCAAAAAGTTCTTTGTAAAAATTTAGCTTTTTTTTTTTTCTTTTGCTGCTGCTGCTGCTGCATTCATCTCCTTGCTTTCTGTTTGTGACCTTGCATTGTCACCCTGAGCTCAGGCAGAGGTGTATTTTGCCAGCACTTCTTCAAAGGAGAGAGGCATTTTGATGAGGACATTTGGACATGGTGTCACACTTGCTAAAGGATGTCTCCATCATCCCTTTATTATCCCAAAGAGTTAGCAGGGACTTAACATACTTCTCACAGATGTGCACCTAACTCCAAGGATGATTTTGGAAAGGCCCAAAAAGATGGGGACTCTAGGCCTCCCCCAAAAACCTGGTTCGGTGCTTCACTGTCTATACTAATTTTTAACTCTAGCATCTGACCAGTTGCTCTTTCTACAACCTAAGACATCAAATTTTCAGCCTCTCATCATGTAACAGGTTTTTTTTCCTAATCCTCTACCACGGTTTTCTCAAGTTGTTGACATCTATGAAATTAATAACACTGTTCTTCATTCTATCTTTTATTGTCATTAATAAAAAGTATTGACTAGTTCTGAACATGATTGGTTCATCAAGAAATGATGCTAAACTTTCCTAAAATACAGATTCCAATTATATAGTTGATCAGAAAGTTTTGATCGCTAGTCCAAAACCACTTAGCTATTACATATTTTAGGATTTGAGTAGCATATATATTAATAAGAAGTCATGGAATACAGAAATATTTATTCAGAATTTATGTTTAAATACTCAGTACTTCACATGGGAATTTGTTCTTAGCAAAATGCTCCCACTGTGTAACAAAATAGTAGTGAAAAATTTTGCAAATAATCACATTTATATGTATTTCTGTCTGTATATACACAAATCTTCAAATCTTCATTTGCTTATGGAAAAGAAAAAGAAAAATGTTTTGGTTTTCATATGTATCTTGTATAATTGCATCCTTAGAACATACATAAAATACATCTCTAACCAAAGTTCATGCCTGAACTTTGCCTTTCAACCTTCAATTTGAAAAACAAACTCTAGAGTTGAGAGAAATGTTTGTTTCATGAGCCAAAGTTATTCCTTGTATTTACTCTTCCAGAAAGAGATGCTTGTATGGCAGTGTTTTCTAAAGCTTAGAGAGCTTTCTTAAGCTTCTGGCAGAACAGCCTAGGAAATTTATTTCTGTATGGATGTCTGAACTGCTTGATTTTTAGTCTTGGTTTGCTGTTAATCTGTAAGAAAGTATAGTTGAAAAAAATAAAAATTTTTATTCATGATTAATCCTTTAAGATACTAATCCTTCCACAGATTAGTCATCAAATTAATCTTTGAACTGTCCTTGCAAAAATGTGGTCCTCAATACTAAAAAATTACAGTAGAAGAGGAACTAATATCTTAATGTGTAGTGAATTTTTAATGGTTATTTCTTGTTATCCTGTCTGTTTATACAGTGGCTGCACTCCAAGCACTGAAGTGCAGTAAAGCAACCTGGACACCACCCTTAAAGGAATTGAATGTATTTGGGGGAAAATTCTGTAGTCAGAACTTCTTAAGCATGAAAACAAAAGCATAGCAATGAATCATAGAATGGTTTGGAATGAAGGGACATTTAAAGATCATATACTCCACCCTCCCTGCCATGGACAGGGATATCCTTTATTGAATTGATGAAATCCCCATCCAACCTGATTTTGAAAATTTCAGGGATGGACATCCACACTTCTCTGGGCAATCTGTTTCAGTGTCTCACCAACCTCCTGTAAAATACTAGGTTTAACAGTGCACAAAATGCAATTTCTTGGGAGCAGCAAAGGAAAAAGAATATTGTGATAATAGTGTTACAACATCTGGAGAAAATTATTGTGGCACTATAGCATGATTAAAAGTCACTAAAGACTTGCATCAAAAACTTTGTCACTTACAGTTCTGAAGAAAATATCAGAAATTTGAAGCTTAATGGAGTTCAGAAGTTCTCTTCAACACTTAAAAATGTTTGAGAAAAGATACTAAGTGAAAAACAAATCTCATGAAAGGACCTTAAATCTCAAGGCATGTAATTACTTGTACTGCCTTAAAAATGGGATGAATTGTTTTCCTCCCTCTTTCAGAAGATGCTGTTCAAACGTTTTTAAGCGATAAAGGTAATTTCTAAATGACCCCACATTCCCCTGCAACACAGCTACCACACAAATAAGAACAAATATAGTTAATTTCAGATGGAGACTGAAGCACCTTATTGCCTGTGGGTCCTAATCGTTGTTTTCAAATTCAGTAAGTTCTGCGCCACAGTAGATACTGCATGACCTCAGATCACCCTGTGGTGTTTTCAAACCTCAGGTGTCTGCTAGAAACACAACAGAGAGACATAGGAGATTAGGTTCAATTTCTTTTTTTAATCGTTACAGCAGGGTTAACTTTGCAAGGAGAATCAGGCAGTATGTCTTGGGGTTTATTATTTTATCAATTACTGTGTAGTGGCACGTTGGATACAGACCCAGATAGTAATCCAGTAATCCTTGGATAGCACACTCTGTATAGTATACTAGCTATAAGGAAGCCATGTGTTGGAACTGATTGCTAAATATTTGTTTAGTATATTCTGTGTGCTCTATTCATGAAGAACAATCTGTGTATGCAGTGAGACTAGTCATGTTGTGCCATATTTCATTTTGTAAATGAAGATCTTCATTTATCTCTTTCAACAAAAACAAGAAAACCCTTTGTTTTTGTATCTTATTTGTAAGGTTGTTTTGTTTTGTTTTTAGTTTAATTAAAGCTGTTCTGCTTTAATTCAAGGTAAATTGCAAGAAATAATTAGAAAAAAAAAAACAGCACAGGAATAAAGGTGCTAATAAGATATTGAATAGAATAGTTGTGTTTTGTCCAGAATTTAAAGATAGCTGATCCATATTTTGCCTGCCTAAGTAACAATCAAATGCTCTTAGCACATCCTGTAGATATCATATGCAGAATTTGATCCAGATGGGTTCATTCCTTTTTTTCTTTTTTAACCCATACATCTGTGAATGTGTATACACAGATGTTCTTTTAAAACTGATGAAATACATATTAAAACTTCAGAAGCTTGTCCTACTAACCGTTACAAAATTCCTTAGCCAGCAAGGAAGTATGTCTGATACTGTTATTAATTCCTAATATATACTGTTTGCACATTTAAAACCCAATTCTCTTTTCCAAATTATTAGGCTTTTTTAAGGCAGCAGTTGTAAATACATTATCATTTTTA